>VDFB02166086.1:0-19255 GCA_007258455.2 Sequoia sempervirens | reverse complement strand
AATTGCTCATTCATCAGATCTGATATTAAAGTTAAGATAAGTTGAAAATTTTAAATTTCTGCAACAACTGATTCACCCCCCCTCTCATTTGTTTGTCTTTGTTTTTCCAATAGATACAAGATAATCTTAGCATGATGAAGTTTCCCTCCTTCATACACTTGTGTACTGCCCTTCATGATTATCAAAATTTGGTTAGTAGCCATGAAACAAAACCCACCTCTACCCATCCTAAGAATTTTGAGTTTTCAAACCAAAACAATTACCAACCTTTTAGAAAACAAAATAAAGGCTTCCTTCAACTTAATCCTCCTCAGCAAACAAATCAAAATGTTGATACCCAAGTGGCATCTATAAGGAAAACACCTCCTTTCACATTTGGGGATCCCACTAGACAATTCACTCCCTTACCCGAGACCCTCCATAACACCATGACACAACTTTTAGAGCAGAAAATGATCACCCTACCCCCCGTTAAAACTCTTGATCCTAATAAGTGGCTTTTACCTTCAAATTTTAGATCTAATACTTATTACCATTATCACTAACAAAATGTACATGATACAAAACATTGCAATCATCTTAAAAATCTTGTTTAAGACCTCATTGATTTTGGTTTTCTTTCAATTGGAGGTGTTAATGATCAAGGAAATAAGTCCATTTCCCCTCCTAATCAAAATTTGCAGATCTTCACCAATCTTATGCCAAATCATAATATTTAATTTGTCAAAACTAGTGAAACTACAAAGAATGATGTGATGAATGATGATACGGATGATGAGAACATGGGTACTGATAAAAAAGGTCTTACAGATAATAATGAAGAAATCCCTATTGATGGTTTGGTTGTATTGATTGAAACTCAACCTCATGAGTGCCGAAGTAAAAAGAATCTAGACATTGCTTTCTCGTCTAAAGATATAATTAGAAATGCACAGGATGGTCCTCTTTACACAGTCAGTTGAATCAATAACAAGCCCACTAATGGGATATTAATTGATCCCATCTATGGAGAGAATGTGATCACTGAGGAATTCTTACTCGTGCATGAACTTTATCAAGAAACGTATGATAAACCAAAAGCATGGATCAAAATGCATGATTGTTTCGCTTTCCCTATGATGGGATAAATCACCCTTCCTTTACAAATAGGACCCAAAAAATTAGATGTCTCACTCTCTATCAGAGTCGACGTATGGATCAATTTTGCAGTGAAGCTTACCCATGGCTACACTCATGGAAGTCATCCCAAGTAGCAACTCTCCATTTTTCTTTGATCAACAATATTCTTCTACGTGCTATGCTTATTTTGTTAGCTTGGACTATGGTACTTGGTTACTATTTGATCGCAAACTGTTAAGCGATGCGTATGTTATATTTGGATGTGATGGAATTTTACTCTGATGTTATCATTATGGAATGTTTTGAATTAGCTTAGCAGATATGTAATTAATGATGCTTATGCTTTTGATTATATTATTGATGTTAGACTCATTAGTAAGTATATATTGGTGAAGGGGACAAGATTGTATCACTCACTTGCGAGCGCCCTATGATTCCAAGATTTCCTCTTCACAGTGTGTTTTATTATATCATATATATGCATGTTCAATATACTCTTTGCTCGTAGGTTGACAGGTACAGGACATTGACTCCACCTGGTTTCACAGGCCTGAGCGTGTCCATTGACCAATGGTAATCGATTGGGAGATAGTAGCTAGGTTTTCAAGGGCCAAGTCCTCACTCCCAGCTTACAGTGTGGCTCACAAGCCAGTCGAAGCTTAGTTGTTTTCCTCTGCTTGCCTTTCAGACTTTAAAGTTTAATTTTTTTATTTTATTATATATATATATATAATATGTGTGTTTTGTTGTTTTTTTAAATTATTTAATATATAATATATAATATATATATATTATATATAATATATATTATATATTTTAAATATTTGTAATTTATTTAAAATAATGGGATTTGGAAATTAAAAGGTTGATTTAAATATACTTATATATTTAAATATATTGAATTTTTTTTTAGATGGTTATTTTATTATGAAGATGCAAAGAATGATTTTATAATAAAATGATTTTATGTAAAAAAATTGAGTTTGATCATTATGTGTAATAGAAGAAAATGGAATTAAACTTTTAGTTTTAAAATTCCTTAATTTTGCAAATGAAATTGTATTTACTTTGGGTATTTGCAAACGATGCTTTATTGAGCTAATTGGATTTAGGAAATCCTATCAATAGTTATTTAGTTACCTGAAATGCTTCCTAAGTGATGTTTAAAGTTAAAGCTTTTATATTAAATTTAATTATTAGGAATTGGAATTCCTTAAATAATATTTATTTTTATCAAGTTTGAATAAAAAAAATGGTTTTAGTATTATGAAACATGTGAAAATTAATTAGTTATAATTGTGTTTGAGTTGGAAGGTTTATGTAAGTTTTGTTTTTAAAAATTAGTGCTATTGTACTTTGGAAATTAAGGTTAGTGCAATGATTAAATATTTGTTAAGGGTTAGGGTTGTAATTGAAATGAATATGGTTAATGTGTTTACAACGACTTGTTTGATTTGATGGAATCTTTAAATTCTTGCAAAGGATTTGTTAAATGTCAAGATTATGTACGTGGTTAAGTTATATGGATTATAATTAGAAGCAAAATTGATGATATTAAATATGTGTAAAGAAAAGGGTTATTTTATTACAATGTTATTATAATGGGTAGAATGTTATTTAAAAGTTCTTATATTCTATTGCCTTAAATGGTGAATAGGGAATGTTTGTTTTCTAGATTGCAAGGAATAGAAAAGGTTCTTAAAAAATTATATTGTTTAGAACTTATATGAATAGTTAATAGATTAAGTATATGATGTATATATGTACTTTGGCTCCTATTTTATGAGAAAAGATTGTTATGTCAAAATACATCTTTAGTTATTTAAAGAACGTGTATTTATAAGATTGTTGGTTTAAGCGAATTCTTGTTGGTATTGTATGGGAAATATTGTTATGATTGTAAATTTATGAGTGTACTTTGGTAGTACTAAGTTTTTATTTCCAGAGGCTAGGGAACTCTTTGATTGAGTTGTTTATTCTATGTGGAGTTGTTTGTTTATGTAAGTCTTCCAGATGGGGTTTATAGTTAATTATGTGGGTTGTCGTAATATGTTAGTCAACCTTGTGTTTGCCTTGGGTAGTGCATGTTTTGGTTTCAGTATTGGACATCCATAGTGATGTGTTAGCTGTTGAGGTGTTTTGGTTATTGTGATAAGTTTTAGTGCACTGTCTAACCTTGGCATGTAGTTTGAGTTATGTTTTGTCGATATGGGAGTGGCTTTCAATGGGGGTCGGGCACAAAGTGGTCATAGGACAACTCATGTGAGAGTCAGTTTAATCAAGTGAAAATTAAATAACTTATATTAGGGATAGAGTAGCTTCATACATTAACAAGATAATTTAGCCTCGCTCGTTGGATCAAGGGCTTGTATGAGACTTTAGATGAGTTTGGAAGGCATGAATGGCAAGATCGTTATCTTGTCTTCTCGAAAGATAACCGATTCTACTCTAGTGTGCATGTGGGGCCGAGTTCATGAGAGGTTACTAGGACAACCCTAGAGGGGGAGTGGGACCTAGGAAGAACACCTTTGGACATCCAATGAAACCTTTGTGATGACACTCCACCTATGACAACAGTCGGTATGGTATATTGTATAGTGATTGTCTTTGATTCAGTGTTTTTGGAAGCATTGTAACCATTGTGTTAAGTGATGTATTTGTATTGATTCATTTCAATTTTGTTTTACCTGTGTCTAGAGGTAGATGGTCTTGTCTAGAAATCCTTGTTAGTATCTCCTAGCAGGAGGGGTGAGCCTTCGGGTATCACTTGGTTGGGTGGAACGTGCACCTTATTCCATTGGGTCATCTTTTTGTTCGTGTGGATGAGATTTCCATTGAGAGCTCTGGGATCCGTTTTTCTGCTTTATTCATTTAAGTTATTATTGTAATTTTATTGCCCCTCATTTGTATCGAGGTGGAATTGTGTAACATGTAATCTTGTTTATTGGATTTACCTCATTCAAAGAATGAGAGTTGTAATCGTATTGTACATTATTGTTATTGGAAACATGTGGTATCTCTTATGCTTGGATGTAATTTTACCATGTATGGAATGTATGCGTATTTAATTTAGTAAGTAATTAAATGTTATGGTTTCAATTCATGTTTCTTGTTTGGGTTTAAGTAAACTTAGTCTCGTAACCTTAGGGGATGTTGGCAATGGGTAGCAAACTTGCATGTTATTGTACTTAAAAAAAAAAATTAGTTCATTTGAGTAGTTAATTGCAACTTCCCCTAGGGTTGTGTTGTGGCACAACAATGCAAGGGAAAAAATGATCATTTCAAAATTGGTCGGAAAACATCAAAATGAAAGAGCTCGTCTAAGTCCAACACCGCCATTTACAATTAGAGCTTGTACTGGTTACAACCAGCCAAAGTTTGTGTAGTAAGGTTGACTTTGATTGTATAAACACTAACATCAGATGCTAATGTGAAAGTTTGTATGGTTATGTGGATCAATTAGGGTCTTGACACATGGTAGTTCCTACATTGATGTGGATGCTAATTGTGCAATGGCGTGGTCAATCGGTTTCGATGATGTGTCTTTGGTAGCAAATCGGTTAACTGATTAGTAAAAATTGAGGTGCTTGGGTCAAACCCCAACCTCCACTATATAAGCCCAACAGTCCACTATTGCGCCACAAGTTTTGCTCCATACATATAGAGGTGTTGATTTTATTTAAAGAATAATGAATGCAATTTGGAGGGGTGATGATTTGAACTGCCGACCCTCCTCTCCTAAAGTGTCAACCTCTACCATTGTGCTATGTGCATGGTTGAGGACAAAGTGGGGGCAGTTAATTTTAAACATAACTTAAAAGTCGAATCTCCCTATATTTTAATTTTTAACCCCCTATAATTAAAATATTAATCCCTTAAATTAATCAAGCCTGAATTCATGGAAAAATAAAGCCTGGGCTTAAAATAATCTTTGAAGATTATTTAAAAAGATTTTAAAGATTACCTTGTAAAGCCTAAAATTATAAGGGCCAATAATTTAAAGGCTTAGGGTTATTTTCAGAAGATTATTTTAAAATTAGGGGGGATTTTCAAGATTACATGTTGTAAATGGGAGATATAGTTGATTTTCAAAATCATATGGTTATGAACCATATTGGGTAAAATTGATGCATAAAAAGGGGGTTAGCTTAAGGTTTGGGGTAAGTGGTGATTATTGAGAGAATTTTTCTGAAGAGTGAGTGTTCAACTCTGTGCATCAGAGTGTCATACTGAGTTGCACTTGAAGGAGGAGGACTTTGAAACTCTTGCAACCAGGAGACCTGAAACTATGTTCAGTTGATGCTTTGTAACCATTTTGGAGCATAATCAAGGATCAGTCACTCTATTAGAGAGGGACCCTGAGACAACTATATTAGCAAACTCCATTATCAACTCGTGTTTTGTCTTCTCTCTTCTATCTCTCTTTTGTTTAGTTCATCACTTTATTATTGTTGTGTTTATTTAAGCATTTCAATTACATATTTAAGACCTTCAAATTATTCATTTTAATCATTAAGCATACACATGCAACTACCATAGATCCTAATAATAGATCACATACAAAATAAAAACTTAAAATGACTTCATTTGATCCCCAAAAGGTGAAGGAAAAAAATATTTTGTCAACATTTTGATAGTTGTGCAAGATACTTCAGTGAGGGTTTGGTTTAATCCTAAGGTGTTCTATCCAAGAGGGTTTGATCTAGAACCTCCTTCAATCAAGCCCCATTAAATGGAAGCCCTTAAGGATTAAATCATCAAATTTTCTAAAAAAAAGTGTTTACAAAAAAAAAATCAAGTTGTTCCATAAGTGGGACACACTATTATGGAATAAACTAGATATCATGTGCAAAATAATTTAGGAAAGATCCATTTAAATTCTAATAATTCACCACAAATAGTGATTTATTTAATCACATATATCAAATGTAAGGAATTTAATTTGATTATGTTGATATTCTACACATTAATTATTGATGGGCATGTACCTTTATATTTATGGCAAGATATGGGGACATAAAATTTCAATACATGCCTTGGTTTATAATAGATCAATTTTGAACATATTTAGTGAGGGTTTTTTAATTTTTTTAATGTGGATATGTTAAAAATAGAAAATTTAATGTTATTATCAAAGGTTTTGACAATACTAGAAGATAATCTATAGGTTGTATTTGGCTTCCTATTATAGGTGGACCACTTGCTATTCATTTAACATTTTATTTGACACCTAGGAGAATAGTGTATGATATGTTATTTAGAAATATATGCATTCATGCTATGGGAGTTGTGTCATCTAGAATTCTTAGGGTTATAAATTTAAGAAAAAATAAGAGATACTAGAAAGAGGCATATCCTCATTAATTTTAGTTATTTTTAGAAATTTGACATGAGTATTATTAACTAGTTATTCTCTAAACTATGCATTATGAAATTCTATTCAAGAATTCAAACCATGTGAATTGGCTTGCAAGAAACAATCTCCCACAAAGGGAAGTCTCACCTCAAGTGCACTTGGGTTCTAAAACCCAAAAAATCATATTCATAGACTATCTAATAAAGTATATTATTTCTAGAAATATTTGTTCAAGAATGTATACTCCAACTATACCTCCATATAAGAAACATATGGAACTCATTTTAATAAACCATCAAGAACAAGGTACTTTCCATCAAGAATATATCATGCTTGCTACCTAAATGCAACATGTGGTAGGTAGATATTCACCATTGAAAACACATATGTACAACAAAAAATATAAGCCTATGAACAAATCATATGGCCTAGTTGAGGATTTCAATGTAAGATATTTATGGCACTAGAACAATGTTTCATGCACACCATCAAGTGGGTTCAAGTGATTTCTAGTGCACATGTAAACCAATACGAATGTGATAAATAATAGAAAATCACCAATTATAATCCAAATAGAATGGTTGCTAGAGTATGGTTAAGTCTCAAACATATCCAAAAGAATATAAATGGTGCATGTGTGAGAGGAGACGATCTATTGGCTAGTGCATATTGGATGAATATAAACTATGTGGGGGAAGATTTCCCACTATGATATGCTATCATAAAAATTGACATGTTTCCCTAAAAAGTAGTGTAGGGGAAGTTGATATATGAAAGGTATTGGTCACAAGGAAACCAAGGAATATGACAAGATATTACTAGAATGATGGGCATATATCATAGTCAAGACTAAGCAATGTGATAACACTAGCCATTTGAGAACAAAGCATGTGATTTTACTTATTTACCCACTAGCTATAAGTAATAAATAATCCATTATAACCTAAAGCATGAATGATTTTTGTAAGGCTATAATATGAGAATTGACACCAAAGAGAATATGCATTAGGTATAAAGAAATGGTTTAAGATATAGTTTAAGTTCCTATGGTAATGCTACCAAGAAAATACCTTCCAAGCTTGGACAAGAATTCTTACTAGGGAACCAAAACATGAGTAAATAAACCACACCAAACCAAGAACTTCCACTAAATCATGTAACATTTATCCAATGGTGAATTGGATTAAAAAAGTCACACTATTGTAGATTCCCTACTTTGGATAATTGTACCTTTAAATGAACACTAAGACAAGGACCTATACAACATGAAAATAACATAATTTAAGACAGATTCCTATATTAGATACCTAATCATGAAATATCTAATTGGAAGTCTCTAAGCTCAATGATAAACATAGGATTTTTATCCTAATAGGGAAAATATTTTTTACATTTTAGCTAGGTGGGAAAATTATCTCTTGTTGTTTATGAGGATGAAATACTAATAATTTAAGGGTATGTGGATCATCATGGAAAAATAGGCCCTTAAGTGGCCAAAATTCAGTAAAAATCAGAGTTAGGCAACTTGGACGTAAAATTTGAATAAGTTATCTATATTATTTCAAAAATATGTAAGAATAGAATCTGAGCAAATTGAATATAGTTTCTAAACTACTAGGTTTATTTTAAAAATTATTTGGTGAAAATTTGAAATTTCAATGCAAAAGAGTACTTAAAAATTTTAGGGAAAAAATAAGAAGTAGGTGTCCGGCTAACCACCCTAACCATAATAAAATGATAATTTTTTTTTATAAGATTTTAGATATAAATAGAGGACTCATGTCTCGATGAGATGCATATTTTTTTGTAATTTTTTTCCAAGTAAATAATTAATTATGAATTTTTATTACAACTTTTATAAAATATAAAAATCGTGATGTCTGACCACCTTAACTTGGTCAAAACTTCATGAAATTCATTTTTTTTAGTTCTATAGTATGTGAAGCATAGAATTCAGATTCAAAAAATGTGATACCGTTTGAAACCTATAGATGTTTTTCAATCAACCTATCAATCAGACTTTAGTCGTAATTCAAATAAAAATGAATAATAATTATTTATTAAATTCAAAGTAAAGCATAATTTATATTGGTGGAAAGTTGAGAATATCCTTTTAAAACCCTTTCGCTTCATCAATTTTAGTAAAAGAAAATCGCCAACCACATACCTTACACATACCCATTATATCACCTTTTGGCCCATCACATCCTACACACACCCTAAGAACCCATGATTTTATAAAGTGAAAATAATAATAATAAGGGGGAATACAAGGATTGAAAAGCAAACACAATAGAAACATTAATATACAAGTATGCACAAGACACAAAAAGAGAAACAATCTAATTCCTAATGCAACAACATTGAAAAATAACACTTGTAGCCAATAACATGAAAATATAAGAAGAAGAACAAGTTTTTGGTGTGGTTTCAAGCAACCTTAAAAACAAGTTGGATGGATATCATGTTATGGTGATAGGTGAAAATGAATTATCACTATTTCGATCATTGTACATAGTGTGATAAGTTTTATGAATACTCATAACTTTGCAATAGGGTCATGTGTCTAAGGAGGTCCTTGAGTGTGAGGTGATGGTTTTGACATTATTTATCAAACCATGCATTCATAGGACAAGTATCATCTCTATGACTTACAACTCCAAAAGTAGAATGCATGGTTATATAAGGGCATGAAAGGTGAGAAATATATAAAGGTTAAATATATTTGCATCATGAGATATCAAAATATAATTAACTAACCCACCTTTGTCGTTACTCCAACCTGAGTCATTGAGTGACTCTAATATGGTTTCTAGAAAACAAAACTATCTTTCCTTTGATTACTAGATGGAGGATTCTAGTGTGCTTCTAGTGCTTCTTTGCAACAAGTTATCTCATTATGGGGGGGTTGTATAGTCTCTCTTTTAATCCTTTGTGTGGATGGAGATTTATTGGATTTATGATGGATATCATTATTATATTTATCTCTCTTTTGGGGAGGAGTTTTGTCCCACTAGGTTTTCTCCTTTTCACCATTTATGAGAGATTGCATTTGCATATGTACATGGGTGTACCTAAAATGGCCTCATAGCCAAGACCCATCTTGGTGCCATTTGCATAATAATCTTCCCCTTAAGTTGCACTTAAGGGGGGGTGTTGGTGTGAGTAAATCTTTTATACCTGGTTAATTCACTTACTAGGGACTTAGGGGACATATTCACATGTTAAGTTTACTTAGGTTCTAAGATTCCTTCTAGAAGTCTTAGTTGTCATTTCTAGATCTTATCTTATTCTATGATGTTATTCCTTTAAATTTATCTCATGTGATAGGATTAAGACACTTGTCATGATCTTGTCTAATCCTATTCCTCACCTTGCATGTATAAGAAAGGCATCATACGTACATGGTCATATAGCCACATGTGGTTTCTATTTTTGTCATTCTTGCATCCTTAATTATAACATGATATTTTTGCCATCTCTCTTGTGGAAGTTATTTTGTCTTGCAGATGATCCTAGGGTTTTGAGGAGTTCACCATAAACTCCTACAAAATTCAAAATTGGTATTTGAGGATTTTTTTTCAATATCAAAATGAGATGGAAAAGAGGATGTACTTTCAACTCTAGGACCCAATTTCTTAATTGCAAAAAGTTTCCCTATTTTTTCATAGCTTCATGCTCTTCCAATGTTTGAGTTTTTTATCAATTTAATTGATATGATATCAAATTCTATATCCAATTGGTGAAAATAATTGAAAATAATAATTTTTAATTATCAAATTTAAATATAAAACATGAAACAAATCATTCTAATTATTCAAAACATGAAAATGATCATTCAAATTTTTAAAAACATGAAAATAATCATTCAAACTATCAAATTCAATTTCGAAACATGCAATTTTAATATTCTACAACATTAAAATAAGAAGTCATATATATTAATCAAACTACATGATTACAATTTCTTAAAACCATGAAAAGTGTGTGTGTATGTAAAAAAATTAATGGTTTGTAGGGTAAAACAAAGTGTGATGGTCCAAAATCACAAGATACACATGCTTTTTGAGAATTTTATAATTTTAACATGCAAAGAAACATGCTCACATTATCTATAACTTTTCTTGGATATCTCCAACCCTTAGGGTTGTATTTGGCTTGGGAATCCAACCCAAAGGGTTGGACTTACATGTTAGTGCTCAAAGATGTGTTTTCTATAAAATCTAGAAAAATAACTAAATGTTGAGTGCGATCTCTATCATGTTTGCACATATTTTGATGTTGATATGAAAAATGCCACAATAATGTCAAGCTCTCTCTTACCTTTCTAAACAAATAATCTTTTCCATATTTTAAATACATTAAATTTTTTATCTTGAATTTATTTCAAGCTAGTGTCTTTTTTTTTTGTCAAAACCCATGTATAGTATTTTTAGTGTTATTTTTTAATCCATTCATCTAAATTTGGAAAAAAAAATCTACACTCTATTTTTACATTTTTTTACTTTCGATTATTTTCTTAAAAAATTAGGGGGCAACACACTCAAATTTTTGTTTCTCAAGATGTGTCCACTTTGAAAATTAATAAATAAATATATATCTATATATATATATATATATATATATATATATATATATATTGATCCAAAACAATAGCAAAAAAAGCCATAAACTACATGATGCTAGCTAATTTTCCATTGAAGTAATTTGTGAAATACTTAAAAAGGGTCAACATCTTAAGGGGAGCACACGAGACACTATGTTATATTTTGTGATAAAAACAAGAGTACTTTGTGTGATCTCCCTATATGAACCTCTTAATATCCACCATTTTAACAAGAAATTAGTAGTTTAGAAACTAGATTATAAGCAAGTTACAGATCTTATTCTTGTTATATATTCAAATTTTGAGCGTGATTATCTTCAATTTCTCATCTAAGATTTATTTTTATTAATTTAAAAAACAGTGGCCACTTTGACCCCCTTTTGGTCTCCCATTTTCATTCACATACCTTGCTATGGATTTGGATCTAATGGAGCACCCTTTTTCCTTGGTCTATAGTGTGGTAGTTTGACCCCTTTATAGACATAGTAATTCTTCATATACTATGATACTTGAAGCTCCAAGTTCAACACCTTATAAGAATCCACCTTAGCCCAAAAGGTTTCTATAAAATTTGGCCTTCTCTCACTATCCATCATTACCCTTCTCTTCATTTCAAACTTCTTGTTAGTCCAAATGACAATATCTAGGTCCAAGAAATACTTGGGTACTGCCACCTTGGAAAAGTCTAACTCATGTATTTTTTATTGGTTTGGCAGTGTTTCTCTTTATATACATATCACCAAATAAATCCCTTCCAATAATAGTGGTTATATCCCTAATGCCCAACCCTTTCATTAATGAAGTGCTCTATGAAAATGGGCACCTTACCAATTGTTCTTTCATACCTTTTAGATGCCCATATGACTATCTCTATTGTATTTATCACCAGTAGTTCTCTTTAATATCAGTTTGATGCTCTCAATATTGTCTCAAGGGATTACAAAGATGAGGGGCTTAAATTCCTAGGGATTCTTATGAACTAGGGTACATTGATAGTTTGAAACCAAATTCCCACCACATCAAATGGATTCCAATTTCTTTAAAAATTATGTTTAGAATATAAAAACTCAACCATTGAATCATTTTGCAATCTTATAAAGCTTTAAACAAATTTCAATGCAATAAAAGACATACAAGATAATTCACACATACCTAAAAAATGCATTCAATTGTCTCAAAGAAGTTCACACAATTTGTAGGTGGCTCTTTGAAAACTAGAGCATATAGATGAGGATAACAATTTGTATATGAGCACAAGAGTGCTTTAAAAGGAATAGTTTCTCACAAATATAGGACAAACTAATTAAGTGTTTTTTGAGTTAATTTTGCTTGAAATGTCAACTTTTGTTAAACATTTTGATTAGGGGAGAAGACCCAATAGTTGAGCTCTCTAACTTCATGCCTCTCAAAATCATGTGGCAATTTCAAATCTCTCTCAATTTTTTTTATGATAGCTTATATGGCAAGACGCATGCTTATAACTAAGGTTTCAAATCCACATTATCAAATATGATGCGATGTGAGCATACTTTTTGTTGAGGTGTCCAAAAAGACCTCAAAAAAAAGGTAGACCAATAGTTGTCCATTAAACCATGTTTTGTTGGTGCACTAATGTGGCATCACATTATTTGCTACTTTTTAGATCTATAAAATAGATTTCATTCAATTATGAGTATTCATAATCAACACTAACAACTTTAAAGTCAACTACTAGTATTAAATTTTTAAAAATTTACACATTAAATCAACAAACATTATCACAACTATTGAAACATGATCCTCTCCCCTAATATTATAAATTGATAGCTGATAAACACAATTGAAAAACCTTTTAAATGACAAATGCACAGCAACCATCATAAATGAGTGAGCAAGTAGTTTTTCTCCCTTTGTGTAATTAGGATACCCAAGTCATCAATATTTGTCCTCTACTTGCGGCATCACTAGAGTTCATTGCTAACTCACAGAAGGATCAGTGGAGAGCTTTAAGTGAGGCCAATGATTCCCAGTCAATGCACAGCGGTTAAAAATAAAAAGCTTGATGAAGGGGATTTTATCTACTGGCCTATGAGAGCTGTCATGTATCAGTCGTTGAACAAGGCTTATAAAAGCATTAACAAAGGGAACCAGCAAGCAACAGGGGCCACACCAGTAAACAACAAAGGCATAACGTTAACATGTGACTCAATTTATTTTGTTACCAGGTATAAGAAGTCATCGATGAATTAGATAAAGTGCAGGGGATGCATATGCAGGGCTTTATTTATAAGCATTTATAGGGCTTAGCAAAGGTTTTTGAAGGCTCAAGACATAGAAGCATTTAGGCTTGCACAGTCTAGTTTCAACCTGAAAATATAATTTTTGGCACAGTATGGTAGGATGGCGTCAAAATGCATGCAATATGATATACCTTCTTTTTATAAAAAGGCATCATATTTTCAAGGACGAATGGCTTAGAATTAACGATTGTGAGGAGTCATATTGACATTCTTTAAGGTGTGTATATATGGAGAATTTAAATTAATATAGACTAAATCAAATGTCTATGGATTATAGGGTGAAGGATAAATTACAGGGTGAAGGATAAACTAGGGTGAGGTTCTAGGTTGTCATAAGAATATCCGAGTTCAAAGAAACATGAAGATAAAGAGATAAGTGTTTCTTGCTATTCTGCTGCACACATGAAGATCTAGCAAATGAGCAATAAAAAAATAGATCATAAATGATTGGAATAACTAGAAAAATATTATGTGCTTATCTAATTTGATTTGGTAGGGGGTTGATCATTATTGTCGAAGGGTTAGAATATTATGATAGAGAATTCACAATTGAGATCTAGATGTAAATATATAATTATAAAGCTATGATGGTTTTGATTCTAGTCATTTTTATTATTACAAATGGGTTGTATTGTGTGATCTAATTTAGATGGTGAAACCTAATACATTGTTGATAAACTTTCAAAGAAATTGTTGTATTTGCTTAAGTGTTTATCTTAATGCGATTTGATCATGCTTAGAAGTATGGTGTGACTTTCCTTAAGACAAAAGAAGGTCATTCATTTTTTTCAATGGTAGTGAAGCCTCTTGTAAAGAAAGAAGTTTTGCATACACACCAACTATGTTATGTAAATGCAAATCTAGTGTATTGGCAGACTGATGTAATGTCTTAATGTTGAAAGCTACATTTGAATGTTCTTGATGTAGATTTGTTTTTTTTGTGATTTTTGAGTTGATTGATGAATTTGATTTAAATGATCTACAGGATGCACTTAAACGCATAATTATGTTGTTAATTATAACTATTTGGGGCATAAGATAATAGTGTAATGACTAATTTTGTGAAAGGGTCAATTTTAGAGATTGAAAGGATAATTTTAGATTTGGCAGATTACGCTGCTCATATGACCTACTAACCTAGTCTTGGACTATGGTAGGCCAAACAGTCTAATCTTTTATAGAAAAAAATTATAAAATTTGTAGTTGCGAAAGCTGAAATGATTTGTAATGAAAATAACCCACATCAGTTCATACACCAAATAGATCAAATTAAATGTTCTGATAATACATGAAAAACATTCATATCAAATAACATAAAACAACATTTTAAAATGTAAAAACTGTTATCGCAGCTTACAATATCTATTTAAAGCTTTTTCCCAAACAAAAAATGCTCTAAGACATTGGATTCTACGATAAAATTCGGAGGAGCATAAGAATTCTAACCCTAGATAAGATGCATAGAAACTTATTTAATATATTTATCTTATCTACTTTAGCATTGACATATGTAGGGCAATACAGAATTGGTAGGTGTCACAATTTTTTTAATAATAAATGATAGACATGTTGCCTCTCCACTTCAGGAGTCAGAATGAATAGCCATCTTCCCACCAAAACCGCATCTATCATCAAACAGCAATTTCGGTGTGATGTGCATGTTGTCTTACATATTTCAGCAGTAAAAGTAATGATGATGAAAGGGAATCGTTGTTCATTTTGAAGCTTGCCTTCCATTCCACAATCGTGCATCTCCCAAAGATTTGTCGGATAAGTTGAATTGCATATCATGGGGGTGTTTCTCTTCCTATACATATCACCAAACAAATCCCTTCCAATAATAGTGGTTGTGGCATCCCTAATACCAACCTTTTCAATAATGAAGTGTTCTATGAAAATGGGCACTTTTTTTTATATTGAGGAAAATGGAAATATAAAGAAGAAATCCAGTTAAAAACTGCAAGTTTAGTAGGTATAAATGCACACTACAAGGAACTGATTACAACAATATATCAGCATAACAAGCTGAAATATCAGAATATCATTCCACAAGACGAGAACAACAGCGATATAATAAACCAGAATAGCAAAAAAAGAATGTAAACCTTGGAAGCCATTAACACATACAACAAGCAGAAACAACAAAAAGACAAGATCTATATGCTGGAGCAGCAACAATGAAAATGGGCACCTTGCTAATTGTTCTTTTGCACCTTTTTCACTCGTAGAGCTTTTTAATACCATTTTGATGCTCTCAATATTGTCTTAAGGGTTTACAAAAATGGAGGGGCTAAATTCCTAGGGGATCTTATGAACTTGGGTACATTGATAGTTTGAAATGAAATTCTCACACATCAAGTGATACCCTTTGTTTTTTCCCTTTAATATAAAAAAAACTCTAAGCCTTGAATGATTTTGCAATCTCATATAACTTTAGACAATTTTTAATGCAACATTTAAGACATACAAAACAATTCATACATACTTAAAAAATGCATTCAATTTATTTCAAGAAGTTCACGCAACTTGTAGGTGGCACTTCTTTGAAAATCAGAGCACATAGATGAGGATAACAGTTTGCATATGAGCTTAAGAGTGCTTTAAATTAAATAGTTTCTTACACATATATGACAAACTTATTAATTTCCTTTTGAGTTGATTTTGCTTGAAATGTCAACTTGTTCTAAACATGTTGAAATAGAGTAGAGGACCCAATAGTTGAGCACCTTAACTTCAAGCTTCTCAAAATCAAATGTGACAATTTCAAAACTCTTTCAAAGTTTATAGTTATCTTACTTGGCAAGGGCTCTGCTTACAACTAAGGTTTGAAGCCCATATCATCAATATGATGTCACATGGGCATGTTTTTTGTTGAGGTGTCTGAAAAGATCTCAAAGAAAGGGTAGATCGATAGTTGTACATTAAATCATGTTTTGTTGGTGCATTGATGTGGCATCACATGATTTGCTACTTTTTATGTCTACAAAATACATTTCATTCAATTATAAGTACTCATAATCAACACTAACAACTTTAAAATACAACTAACAGTACTAAACTATTAAAAATATTGAACATTAAATTAACAAAAACACACTCAACTACGATCGTCTCGGCTAATATCATAGATTGATAACCAATAAACACAATTGGAAAGCTTTAAAATCAAATGACCGATGCATAACAATCATCATAAATGAGTGAGCAAGTAGTTTACCCATCGTCTAATGAAAACAGCAACGTATTCTCTTACAAGGATACAAGTCATCAATATTAACCAACTACTTGTGACATCACTAGAGTTCATTGTGATCTAAGTGGCATTATTTTCTTTGTTTCCCTGGAATGAGAGCGGTGTGTTGTATTTTCCTTTTACTTCAACTTCTAATCCATGCAGAAGAATCACAGTTATTACACAATCAGCAAAACAAATTTGCATGGTTAGAATTACTCGCTGGAGAGATTTTGTTTGTTGGCCAACAGGTATTTGCCACAGTCCATTTTGAGAGCAACAAGTGCTAGACTGAGGGCCTGCCATTAAAAAAATTGAACCAATGAGGAAGTAGTAGCACATAAAGTACTAACTCACAGGAGGATCAGTGAAGAGCGTTGCCTACGATTCACAGCCAATGCACAGTGGTTAAAAATAAAAAACCTCGATGAAGGTGATTTTATCCAGTGGCTTCTGAGCAGCTGTCATGTATCAGTCATTGAACAAGGCTTATGAAAGCATTAACAAAGGAAACCGGTAAGCAACAGGGGCCACACCAGTAAACAACAAAGGCATAACATTAACATGTGAATTTATTTTGTTACCAGGTATAAGATTTCATCGATGAACTAGATAAAGTGCAGGGCATGTATATGCAGGGCTTTATTTACAACCATTCAAAGGGTTTACCAAAGGTTTTTGAAGGCTCAAGACATAGAAGCGTTTAGGTTTGCACAATCTAAACAGAGTTTCAGCGTGAAAATATAATTTTTGGCACAATATGGTATGGCTGCAATATGATACACCCTTTTATAAAGGGAATCATATTTTCAAGGACGAATGGCTTAGAAGTAACAACTGTGACAGGTCATATTGACAATTTTATTTTTATTTTTTTGATGGAGGTCATTCATAAATAATTTATAGCTATTATCTCTTTGGCTAAGAGCCAAAGACTGAGGGGTATCCATTCCACCAAATTTGCTCGGGGCACAATCCCATCCTCATCCCTTTCTCGGTGTCCGATCCTTTGCACTCAGCGAGACTTGATCCCTGGTGGGCTCATTTAGAACCTTTCAACTTCACCAATAGACAAAGGGCCCATTGACATATTGACAATTTTAACAGGTCATATTGACAATTTTAAGATCTCTATATATAGAGAATCTAAATCTATATTAAAATATTAGACCAAATCAAATGTCTTTGGATTATAGAATAAAGGATAATTTAAGGTGAGGTTCTAGGTGGTATAAGAATGTTGAGTTCAAAAGAACATGTAAATAAATAAATGTTTTTACTATTCTCTTACACAAACCAACATCTAGTTAAATGATTGAAGCTAAGCAATAATAAATTAGATCATAAATAATTGGAATAATGATTGAAGCTAAGCAATCATAAATTAGATCTAAAAAACGATAATGTGCTTTATTTTATTTGATTTGGTAGGGGGTTGACCATTATTGTTGAAAGGCTAGAATATTATGAAAGAAGAATGACAATTGGGATCTAGATGTAAATTTGTAATTATGATACTATGATGGTAAAAATTGAGGTGCATTTGTCAGTCTCTGGAATTAAAATTCATTGAATTTTATGAGAAACATGCATCACTTTGATAGGGTAGTGGAGAGTGGCGTTGGCATGCAAACCATTACACCTGAGTGCATTTGCTTGAAAGTTTCTAAAGCCTCTTCAACAAATCCATTTTGTGTAAACCCTGCGACCATTGCAGTCCATGAGATGACAGCTCTTTCAGACATTCTGTCAAAAAAGTTCACGAGCCTTGTCTATGCTTCCACATTCTGTGTACATGTCGACCAAGGCAGTTGCAACTATGACGCCTCCAGAACAACTATGTAGATACAGAGCAGATTTTATTGGGCCTTATTGCTGAAGGGACTGGTATTGCAGCAAAAAGTCTTGAAATCCATGGGAATCAATTTAAAGGAGGCGTATGGTTTAGTCATTTATCCTTCCCTATGGGACGTCCATACGCGGTGCCAAATCTCCCATTTTGGCGCAGGCCGAGTGGATGCTGTAAAAGCCGATTTCAGTTGCTAGAGGGTTTCTAAAGCCTCTTCAACAAATCTGTTTTTGTGCCTACCCTACGATCACCAGTCTCTGAGATTACATTCTTTGAGGCGTTCTGTCAAACAGTTCACGTGCCTTGTCAATGCTTCCACATATTTGCATATACGCCTAACCTAGAGAACACTGGGAGAATTTTGCTGGTTTGATGTCTGTCAAACGCGTTTGATTGTAAGTTTCTAAACCTTTCTATAAATCCGTTTGTGCATTTCCTGCTTCCGTTGCATTCCATGGAGATCGGCTGAGGCTAACCCTTCATACTGGGAAAGAAATAAAATCATGAGGGACCTTCCATTAAAGGAGCATAGATTTGTTTGCATGAGCTTGGACAAGGGGATACCTATCTTAAGCGACAGTGTATAATATTACACTCTGGCGGTTTACAAGGAGACTACCTTAACCTTGCAGCAGTTATTTAGAATCTAAGATCAGCCTCAAATCGGGTATGCCGACCTCTATCCTTCCTGTTTCAAACGAATTTCTGTCAATGAGTAGATAAAATGATTTGTGCAAGAGTATTAAATAGTGAAATTGAGATTGAGGGGATCTTTTGTAGTTGCAACTTTAATCGATTTTACTGCATGCATGAG
>VDFB02166084.1:0-11237 GCA_007258455.2 Sequoia sempervirens | reverse complement strand
GTGATCATTGTCCTCCCAAGTTTCTTTTATTTTAAACTTATAGTGACTACAAATACTTTATTCTTACAATTCAATTGACCCTAACTACATATCACATGTTTCTATTTGTTTTCCACAATATAGCCCATCTCATGCAAGTGAGTGATAACTTGTTTAGCTCTTTTAAGGTAACCTCCTAGCCATCCTCTTGCTTATATCAATTAATAAATTTCATTTTAACACCATATACATGCAACTACAATGGGCAATAAATTATGTACATCTACATAGAAAAGTTATACTCCTCTCTAACTTCAAACCATAACCATCATTATACTATTTTTTCCAAATTTTATGTATTCCAACTATAATATAATACAAATTGTAATTTCACTTCTACATATATACATTCTAATTGTTTTCTTTTATCTAACAATAAACAATAGAACTCAAATGAAATCTAAAAAATAAGAATGTGAGTTACAAACATATTAACCCTTCAACAAAGCACAAGAATGCAAAGAAACCTTACTAACTTTCTTATCGTATTAAAGTGATGCTTGTGCTAACATCAAAATTGCAATTTTTAGCAATCTCCATGGAGTTTTCCTGTGGACTGGGGATCACTGGACGGCGAGGGTCAAGTTTTCCATGATGGAGACAAATCAAGTTTAGATCTGCTGGGGACTGACAAATAGGGTGAGTGGGCAACAAATGCATATAGTGCTTGAAAAATTAGTTATAAAAAGATGTATAACAATATAATTATATAACTGAAGAAGCCTAAGGATTAAGTAAAGTTAACACATAAAAACAAAACTTAAAACTTAAAAGTTTAAAGTTTAAACACAATAACACATTGCAATGATATATCATTTCATTGAACTAGTGAACCACTGAACATTGAAAATCAAAATGAAAATATAGACATTGGAAAATGCAACAAGAACTAGATGTTTCATAATTTGAGTTTCATAATCATGATTCATGAATCATAATTACAATCAACTATCCCTGTATCATCAATGTTCAAACTTCAAAAATAGAGTACAAAATAGTAAATGCTAATAGTAAATGGCTCCAGGCTAATGGCCTCATGCCTCTAGAAGTCTCCTAGAAGTTTCCTTCGAGTCTCCCAGATTTTCCTTGGAGTCTCCTAGAAGTTTCCCTTGAGTCTCCCAGAAGTTTCCCTGGAGTTTCCTTGGGTGGAGGGGACTTCTGGAAGTCTCCCAGTTTCCCTGAGTCTCCAGAGTTTCCCAGCCTGCAAGGGGACTTTGGGGATGCATGAAACGTGGAGATGGCGGGGACCAAGGAGGGACGCTTCCTAGGTGTCTCCCCTCGCTCCTCGGAAACCCCGCCTTGGAAACGGTGGTTTTTCCGAGGACGGCCCCTCGCGGGAACACTCTAATTTTTGTAGTAGAAGTTCAGCATGCATCTAATAGTTCTTTATATAATTAACCTAGTAAGTAAAAGGGCTTTCAAAAAATGGTGACGTGAAATTTCAGGTGTCAAAAACAATGCGATGTACATACCTTGATAGAAGCACTCTTAGTTTTTGAGTTTTATTATTGGTTTTGGATGCTTCATCTATTGTACATTTTTTTATTTTGTTTTATTTTGCCTAAAAATGTTTTAGGCACACTCTCTCAATCTATTGTCATAGACTTTATATTCAATCTCATTATCTTTTGTGGTTATCTATAGACACTAATAATAATTTCACAATCAATTGCAATTAATAAAACGAACATATATGAATCTACATACACAATCTGATATAAGTAATTTAATTCCCAAAAGCAGACCTGCCATTAGACAAAACAATACAACTAATCTAAACAAAAGAACAGTAGATAAAACGATATAAGACAGAATAAATGAATTAATTGTACATCCTTCTCACCTTTCTAAGACGAAGGTATCTTCCCATTTTTCCCATTCTCGACCTCCTCTTTCCATTTCCTTCAAATATTCCTCTCTTATTTTTTTCCGCTTTCTACCTCCTCTTTCCATTTCCTTCAAGAGTTCCTCTCTTGCTTTTTCCCACTTTCCAGCTCCTCTTCCAGCTTTTTATTCCAGACATGCAGGTTTCCTGAAAACAGCTCAATGTCATGGCACCTCCACAGTATATAAAAACAGGGTTTTAATAAATATCACATCAGTATATATAGGTAACACACATTGCATACTAGACATCTGATTTCATCAAGTCAACAGCAAGGTCTAAACTCTAGATCTCTGAACATAGATAAAAAAGAGTTTTTAAAAACGAAAAGAAAAACCTGGTCACTTCTTTGCACCTGCAAGTCTGACATGGAGCACCTTGTTGTACAAGACTATGTTTACAGATTTCTTCACAAAGCATCACCATTAATCCAAATTATAGAATCAGTTCGCATCTCTCACAACAATTTGTCTTGCAACAATCTTAGGAGTTAAACTTTGTTTCAGTGTGGGAGTCAACACATACTCGAAGGTTTTTAACAACTTTAATAATTCTCAAGGGCCACCTTCAACAACTCAAATACAATCCCCAAATTATCACCATGGTGGCAGAGGAATTATTCTTTTTCCTCCTCCACATCACTAAGTACATGTTTTGAATCTAGAGAATACCCTGCTGCCTTCATCTCCCAAGACAAATTTTCCGACTTTGCATATATCTCCTGCGTTTTCTGGTGTGATTGGTCTCCTACACCAAAGGCATGAACCATTTGATGGCTTTCAATCCAACTACATCCAGGTATCTTTTTAATCCCTCTATCTTTCATCAATCTCCTTACCTTTTGAACCTCACCCCACCTGCCTACTTCTGCATAGATGTTTGACAGAAGAACATAAGACGCGGCATTTTTAGGATCCAACTCAAACAGGCGAGTTGCCGCAAACATTCCTAACCCCATATTCTTATGTGATCTACAGGCAGCAAACAAACACATCCACACAATTACCACAGGTTTAAATGGCATTTTGATAATAAAGTTTAGAGTTTCCTCAAGATAACTCGCACGGCCAAGTAGGTCAACCATGCCCACATAATGGTCCACTGTAGGCGTAATGCAATAAGAATCACTTAAGCTATTGAAGTATTTACAGCCATCGTCAACTAAACCTGCATGACTGCAAGCAAATAAAACACAAGAGAAGCTTACATGGTCAGGGTATGTTCCAGAGTGCTTCATAAGTTCAAATAGTTTGAGGGCATCCTTGCAAAAGCCATTTTGTGCATATCCTGCAATTATTGCAGTCCATGAGACTACATTTCTCTGAGGCATATTATCAAACAGTTCACGTGCCTTGTGTATAATACCACATTTTGCATACATGTCTATAAGGGCATTTGCAACTGCGACATCAGACAAAAATCCGTTTTCAATTATACTTTGATGGATGTTCCTGCCCTGTTCTAAAGCTCCCATTTTGGCACAGGATGGAAGGACGCTAGCAAAAGTTGTTGAGTCTGGCTTTACACCTGCCGAGCGCATTTGTTTAAAAGTTTCCAAGGCATTTTCAACAAACCCATTCTGTGCAAATCCTGCAACCATCGCATTCCATGAGACCACATTTCTTTGAGGCATTCTATCGAAAAGCCTTGAAGCCTCATCAAGAACACCACTTTGTGCATATCCTACAATCATTGCATTCCATGAAACCACGTCTCTTTGAAGCATTTTGTCAAACACATTGCGTGCATTGTGAATGTTTCCACATTTTGCATACATGTCTATCAGGGAATTTGCAACTACAACATCCGATACAAGTCCATTTTCAATTATTCTTTGATGAATGTTCATTCCCTGTTCTATTGCTCCCATTTTAGCACAAGCTGGCAGAATGCTGATAAAAGTTGTGGAACTTGGACTTAAACCTGCACATTGCATTTGCTTGAATGTCTCTGAGGCCTTTTCAGCAAACCCATTTTGTGCATATCCTGCAATCATGGCATTCCATGAAATGACATCTGGTTGAGGCATTTCTTTGAAAAGCCTTAAAGCCTCGTCAAGAGCACCGTTTTGTGCATATCCTGCAATCATTGCATTCCACGAGACCACATTTCTATGAAGCATTCTGTCAAACAGTTCCCGTGCCTTGTATATGCTTCCACATTTTGCATACATGTCTACCACGGCACTAGCAACAACAACATCTGACAAAAAACCCTCTTCAATTATAGTTTGATGGATGCCAATTCCCTGCTCAAAAGCTCTCATTTTGGCACAGGCTGGGAGTATGCTGGCAAATGTAAACTGGTCGGGTTGGATACTTGTTCGTTTCATTTGGTAAAATAGTTTCAATGTCTCTTGAGGATAGCCATGTCTTCTGTAAGCTGCAATCATGGTGTTCCATGAGGAGACGTCTCGTTCTGTCGAGTTGTCAAACACTTTCCGTGCATTTAGCAAACTACCACATTTGACATACATGTTGATAAGATTATTCTGAAAAAAAGAGCGTGTGGCAAATAGAAAACCCCTGTGAGTGATGAAAGAGTGGATTTGTTTGCCTTGTGAAAGTGCATTGTTGAGAATGCAGGTCTGCAATAGTTGAAGATATGTAGAAGAATTTGCAGGTGGGTTGTGTGTAGTAAGCAGAATGTGTAGCGCCTCGTTCAACCGACCCTCTTTACATAATGTTGCGAGATTGATGGATGGCGTTGGCATTGGCGTTATCATTGTATGAATATTAACTCCATTTCCCATTTTCTGAGTTGATTGCAGAGCCAATATTACCTACATTTTCTTCACAGTAAGCCTCCATGTCTAAAATAGCTCACTAAGTAGTTAATTATTAGTGTAATGATGATCACAATATATAATAAGATATAATAGTTGATTGACATGCAATATACCATCTAAGAAAAAGAGGCTCCCAAGAAACAAGGGCTAGATTTGAGGTTTTATGTGCACTTTGTGCCTCTATTACTACATCAAGGATTTTTTCATGCTTACAAGAAACAAGGGCTAGATTTGGGGTTTTATGTGCAATTTGAGTCTTTTTTACTACATTGAGGCTCCCAAGAATTTTGTAAGCTATTAGTGGTGAGGGGCCTAGTATTAATGGAGTTTTTCATCAAGGATTTCCAATGCTCTCTATATTTATTTTGTGCTTTCTATAACAATAATTTTCCTTTTAGCTTATTGATATAATGCTAGAATTTTTTTATTTATCTTTTATTTTTATTGTGACTGAATTCTTGTGCTAAGGAACAAGTATTCCTTACCTTTAGGATAAAGGGAAACAACTATAAATAGGTTAAAAGGAAAATGTGTATACATGGTTCCTCGAGTGCTAGGGGTATGTGCTAATAATATATATTCATCTAGCATTACCTTCTTGGGTATTGTGATATCAAGTAAATTTCTACGTTTAATTCAAATTTATAATGGTGAATTTTTTTCAAATTTTAGAACAATGCAGTAATGCTACCATTGTTTGTGTCCAATCAAGTAATAATTATCTTGCTTATGGCTCTATTTTTCTACCTTAAGGACTATTTACAACACAAGACAAGAAAGTTGGAAATGATAAAGCTTACCACAAAAGACAATACGTATTTCATTGAGTATTGCATATGATTTATGATATAAAAATTGAATCATGCTTATCTTGAACAAACTTCATGCAACCTCCTATTGATCAACACAAATGCATTATCTTCAAAACATGCATGAGCTCTTAAGTCATTCTTGTGTAGGTTTATAAAATATGCCATGTATCTTAAAATACCCATGTAACTATATGAAATACATATTTATTGGTTATGTCACCCATATATATGCAAGCTTGATATATCACTCTTCTTTGCACACATACCATTACAAAATATTATAGAAAAAGTGAAGGCTGCCTGTGATTGGAAATTGTTGTTGCTATGGTTATTGTTAGTGTTATTATCATCATCCTTCATGTTTGTGATATATTATCTAAAGCATGGTTAAATAATAAATAAACAAAACATTGTCCCTAATTTCTCCTTCTTGAGGATTCTTTCCTTGGATGAATCATCCTCATCTAGCTCCAATGCAAATTGAAACAATAGACTAGGTTGCTCTTGTATTGTAATTTTATAGGTACTATTGTTGATCCAAAGAGTTAGAACATCTTTGGAATGAAAAAGTGGAAGTTGGTTGATATTGATTCTTGAGTTGTAAGAATCCATGTTGAACTAAAAGAACCATTACACTATTCATAATACATGCTATCCATACTCAAAGGCATTAACTCTTTATTTCTAGAATACTAGCATAGGAGATCCTCTAGCTCGTAAGGATTACATGGCTCCCTCAATTCTTTGTGTTAATTATGTGTGTTCGTTTCAGTCATTCATGGAGATCAAATGAAGATGAGGAATTAGAACCAAAACTTTCAAGTTCCAACTTTGGTTTTGTCTCTATTGTACTATTACGAAAAGCAAAGAGTGGGCTGAAGCTAGAACTTGGAACTTTTGGTTTCAATTCTTCGTCTTCATCTAATCCCCATGACTTACTAAAAAAATGCATTAATTAGTAATTATAAATTATAAATGATAAAAATTATATATTATAAATATTATTTATAGGAGATCATCTATCTTAGGGCTCACATGACTCCTTGAAATTTAAAATATGATCTTATAATTGTTTATGGGAAAATAATCATATTATTGCCCTTAAGTCTTGTTGACGTATTTTCCAATCACAATTAATTTAGATTAAATTTATAGTGAATTTTACCTCTCTTGAAAATATCAAACTCTAGAAGATAATTTAACTTGTAGACATTGAAAAATTGTCCTAAGTCTCCGACGACACTTTTCACTAATTTTTCATCTAAAACTAATTAAATAATTAAATAAATTTTTTTCATTATTTAATTAATGCTCATCACTATTTCTTCCTAACTATTCATGTCTTAGATTAAATAATTCCTTACTTAATCTTTCCTCTCAATTTGTCAAGAATTATTTAATTTCTCTTCAATTTCAATCATCCCTAAACTTGCTAATTTTGAAAGGTGAGGATAATTCATCTTATTAGTTCCTTTAGTTCCTCCAAGGGAACTATAGGCAACCCCTGTTGTTTAACTAGTTATTAATAACTATGCTTTTAGCAAATGAGCATTCAATTTTTTTTTTCTATTTAACAAATATTTATCTATTATTAAAGTATAGATGCACATTTTATAACGAAACATATTTGAAAAATGATTTTTCTTAAATATTGGCTCAAGAAGTATAGATGCACATTTTATAACAAACATATTTGAAAAATGATTTTTTAAATATTATTGGCTCAAAACTTTTGAGAGATAAAGGCGATTTTCCTGCTCTATTATCATAGTTGCAATTTCCTGGCTCCATTATCACCAGGGCTTAAATTTGATGGCCATATGGCTTATTTAGTCATTTTAGCTGTAAAATACAATTAAAATTTTAGGAAGACTGTATCACTTGAAAGGCAAAATTTTAGTTAAACTGTCAAAATTTCTATGTAATTATTCCTATATATGTTTTTTCAATCTACATATATTTTTCTTAAAATAGATAACCTTTAATATTTGAAAGGCAACTTCAAATAAATGACCGTCACAAAAAAATTGCTTGACAGGCAGGGTCGACCGTCAAATTTAAGCCGTGATTATCACAGTTTGCAATATTATTAGCTGCAGAAATGGGCTTGGAAAATCCTTATGGTAACGAAAACTTCCTCATCCAAGAAATGCAAAATCGCCGTAACAAAACTTCCTCATCCAAGAAATGCAGAAATCGCAGCAGGAACTAAAACTTTGTGCATAAAAACCCAATTCGACTTCACCCTAATCTTTCAAAAGCTTTCCCAAGAAACAATGGCCTTAAAATTGAGATTTCCAATCGTCTTTTCTCTCGTAATGTCAATCTGTTGCTTTTCAGTCTCCGCGGAATGCCCTCTAAACTTCAAAATATTGTCAAATTTCTCAGACATGATCAATAATGCCCAAGTTACAGACCTCACTGAACAATGCCAGGCAGCACGACAGGGCCTGCATTTAGCCAACATATACTGAAACATTAGCCAACATTTGAGATAGTTCAGGTTCTTATTTACAGGGTTCTTAAAAAAACACAACACAGTTCGAGTTGCGCTTCTGGTATATCTCACCACGTATGTTTACTTGTCTTCTATCATTCTCTTAAATGTATAAACTGTCTTTTGCACATAATTTTGCATTGTTTTAGCATGCTTATTGTTTCCAAGGGTTTACACGAGGGTTTAAATTTTTAAGATAGTGTCCAATGTTTGGGTTGAAATGATATGGGGCATTGGTTTGATTTTTTCATGGGATGGCTATTTGATGTTTTTACGAGTTTATGATGAATTGTATTTGTGTGTGGGACATATGGGTACCAGTCAGAGAAAAATGCTTTGTTCAGAAAGAATATGGATGGGTATGGTGAAAGCTCTAGACACTACGAACCTGGTATGGAGTCCTTGTAAAGTAGGCCAGACCCTATTGATAGAAGTAATGGAAAGAAAACCAGGAAGAATCAGCAGGAGAATTTGTGTATAGTAACCCTTGTGAAGGCTTTCTGTATACTAGTCTGTCTTCAATTAGATAAAAATTGAATTGGGTTCTCACCTTAGTTAGGTTCAGATTGTTTTGGAGCTTGATCTTTCTCGTGATGCTTTATTTTTAGTGAAAGCTTATTGAATGGATGCTTACAAATAGGAGGTTGAAGATTTCATTTGGGAAACATATTTTGATCAGCATGCATATGTGGTTTGACATACTTGTGTCATGACTGTGTTTTTGAACTTCTTCTGTAAGAGTCCCTTGCCTATGCAAACTCAATCACCAGCGCCCACAGGTTGATTTTACATTGCTATAGTAGCGCATAATTGTTGATCTCACTTTAATAATCATTACTTTAGTATCCTGCAATAGTGGATATTACATTACTTTAGAAGCCCACAATGGTCAATCATATATTGCTTTAGCAGTTGCCAATTATTAGTTCTTCATTACTTTAGTAACCTTCAATGGTCAGTCTTACATTAGGTATAGTAGCCCTCATAGGTGTTTCCTGTTTTGCTAAATTCACCTCGGACTTGCTCCTAGCCCCTACCGTATAGACGTGCAACATGTGGGGGATTTTTTTATATTCTGTTGTTTGATGCTGAACACAAGTGCCCCAGTTTCTTTTGGAAATCATATTTATAATTAATGGTTGCCCTGCTGCCATGTTTCATTGTAATTGCAATATTTTTACTTGGTATTTCACAAACAGGAGTTTGAGAAATTGGATTCCATTTTGGTTTGTTTTGGCAAAATCATTAGAGAATGTTGTTTTCTGTGTGTGTAAATAAATCTAGAGGAGGCATTATCTATTTAACTTAATATATCTTTGGGAAGCTTAAATATACTAGTGTCATAACCCCTCAATACCTTGATAATTATTTTGCATGACCCCTAGCCCCAATGTAATTTGGACTAGGGGTGGAACTTTAGAGTCCAATGTGCAGATATATGTATCGGTGTGTGTGTGTGAGTTAAATGTGAACCTTGATGCTACTATTATTAAATGTGATTGTCAATCTTATTATGTTGTTTAAATTTAAAGCATGAAAAGTTTGGATTAATATGGGCTAATGTTTTGGCTGTTGTATTTGCGTGAGGATTGTCATTGGATGCAGGTACCAAGGGTGCAAAGTGAGGTGGATTATGTGGTTCCATTGGTTGAGAGAAAGATAAATGGTATGTCATTCCAGAGTTAGACCTTACATGTGGTTTTCGTCTCCCAGAGATTCAATCTACCTAGGATTTAGATATATATATTATTGCTATAGTTATTTGTTCCAGCTAAGTAAAGCCAATAGGTTCACTTAAAATATTTCAACTATTTGACATGGCTTAAGTGGTGAATTTATTAAAAAAAAAAAAGTCTATGAATAAAAGGTGAAATTAAAAATAAATAAATTCATAAAGTAAAATAAAATAAATAAGGTTATATAAGAAAATAATAAATTATATAAGGAATAGCTACGAATATTAAAGTGAAACCAAATTAAGACAAATAAATAATAATAGTTTCCTTTCACCTATGATATAAAATAAAGGCTGAAGACTCCCATCGAATAAATAAAAAATGAAAGAGAAGAAATGAGCTATCATCGAACAAATGAGGAAATAAAGGAAGACGCAGGAAAAAATAATGAGATGCTTTCACGGGAGAGGAAGGGTGGCGTAGAACAGCAGAGCAGGGAGGCTATCAGAAACCTCGACCAAGGAAAGGAAGAAGCGTAGTTGGGTGAGGAAGCAGAGGAAAAAAAAGGACATTAGAACATTTTTTTAAGCCTAGCGACCCTGCAGTTGAAAATGGCAAGATGAAGCTTGAAAGTCATGCCATGGAGAACCACACCCATCCCGTCTTTAAAAACATCTAGCAACATTTCATTTTAGCAAGGAGAAAATCAGAAGAAAAAGAAGAAGGAAGAGGTGCACAGCAGAAGTGTGTGTTGGTAGCAACTAGGGTTTGAGTATTGCTGATTCAAGGCATCTTATTCTCAGGTGCAAGCTTTCTTTTCTTATTTGTAGTTATTATTTTCTGTTGAAAGTTGAAACCCTTATGAAATTTCCCTTTGGTATGGTTATTTTGTCATTTTGAGAATTTTGAGGAAAGATTTGTTGTCACACACACAAGGCTTGCATTTTACTTAGAATGGCAGAGGACTTTCTTACTCTGTTAGCTAACTAGATATATATTATTATATATATATTTATTTAATCAGCTTCCTTGAGCCATTCAATCACATCCACTCTATGGGCTTGCTTTTCCAATTATTTACCAGACATTATGATGGGCATAGGCTCTTGTTGTATGTGAAGTGTAGAAATATTATGTTGTTCAGAAGAGTTAAAGGTGTTCCTTTAAATATGATTTGTAAGAAAGCATAAAATAGGGTAAAAGTGTTGGTGAACTTGTTTCCAAGTCCATCAAAGACTCTATTTTGGGTAGTCCCTACGTCAATACAGCCACCTCATACTACCATTAGAATCTTGTTACATCGTAGTGCATACATACTGCCATTATAATCTAGTTACATCGCTGCCTTTACAATCTTGCTGCTGCATATTGATGAAACCTACTTTGTTGTGCATACTTATTGCTGTGACAAGTCTTGCTGCTCAAACATGTTGCTAATACATCTTATTGTCACACATACTTGGTTGTATATCCATATTGCTGAGGCAATCGTTCTATTACAAACATGCTGCTAATACATCTTATTGTCACCTATACTTGG
>VDFB02166083.1:0-42452 GCA_007258455.2 Sequoia sempervirens | reverse complement strand
AAGTTGTATGCTTAATGTGTTTCAGATTATTTTGAGAATGATTTATGAATGTTCTTTGGACTTGTTTAATTGTCATTGCTTTGATTAATTGTGGTGAGTTTCTTACCTTTATCTTATTTCTTGACTCATGAATGTTGTGGTTTATGTCATTGTAACCTTGAGTTGTATTTGTATTCGTACTATGTTGTTCATGGAGTCAGTTTGACAATCATGGTCGAGTTAACTTCCTTGTCACCTCTGAGCACGGGGGGTGAGTTATTCATAAGTCACATGGTTGGGTGGAACGTACCGCATTGGGTTCCCCATCGCATCCTGTCTTCTCAAAGATTTTACAGTTGGAGTTGTACCAGTGTTCACTTTGTATTTCAGATTTCATTGTACTTGTATCATCCCACATGTTTGGGAAATTCAATGTAATTCATTTATCAAGAGATTGTAATGTAATATTAAAACGATGATGTAATAGTTAGGATCATTTGTAACTTTATTAAGAGATTTATTATGGTTGTATTATGTGATGTTTATTATTCTCGCTCATGGTTATTGGATGTATCCTTATTCATGGTTATTATAATATAAATGGTTATGTTGTAATCTTTATCTTTATTTCCGTTTAGTTGTTGTGATGTAACCTCACGTGCCCCAGAGAACTAAGTGTGTTAATGTTATGTAATATGCTATGTGATTATGGTTAAATGTTATTACATGTTTAATTTAATTATTTTAAAAAAAAAATTATTTGCTATGTGTGTGTTCTCTGGGGTTTGCATGATCGGCGTTACATTCAAGCTCAGTGAGTCTAGACACCCGACATTCTTCATTGCTCACGAGATCCTTCAATGACACTTGCAAGGATGGGATTTCAACCTCTATAGGTAGTATTGCTTCATATTTGTAGACAAAGGAAAAAGGGAGTTGCACTTGTAGGTGTGTGGATGTTGGTTCTATAAGCCCATAAGGCTGGGTTTAGCTATATATAGTAATCACAGCCTGTGTTATTAACAATTTTCTTTAGGATTTTCAAGATGGTTTTATTTGATGCATTGGCCTAGCTGTTTCCTTGGGGATAGTATGGGGTTGAAAATCAGTTTTGGATAGAAAAATTTGAGCATAGCTCGTGAACATCTTGGTTCTTAAATGGAGTTCCATTATTTGTTATAATATTTTGTGGGATACTATATCGATAGATTAAATAGTTAAGAATGAAGTTAGCTATTTGTTTCCTTGTGATATAGGTTAGAGGAATAGCCTCTATCCACTTTGTAAAGTACTCCGTTGCAGTGATGATGAACTTGTGCCCATTAGACGAGGTCAGTGATATCTTCCCTATTAGGTCTATTAGGTCTAGTCCCCACTGAGAGAAGGGCCATGGAGTAGTGATAGGACACAACTCTTGTGCAATTGCATGTACAAGATATCCATGCTGTTGGAATTAGAAACACCTCTTGGAAAATTAGATTGCTTCTTGTTCTAGTGATGGCCAATAGTACCATGCTCGAAGTATCTTCTAGACTAGGTTAGGTCCGCTAGAGTGGCATCCACAAACACCTTCGTGTACCTCTTGTAAGGAAGTATATTCTTCTTTTGTGTTAAGACACCAAAGTAATGTACCATCGAGACTTCAGTGGTATAAGGTATCTCCTAGGATAGTGAATCGAGAAGTTTGATAGATGAAGGTTTTCTTTTGATTGGACATTAGATGGGGTGGTATGATTTCATGCTGGATATAAACAAAATGTGTCCTCATACCAAGGCGAGTCAAGAACAACATCACATACTAGTTCGGATTCCGGGACGTCGAATGCTGGTATAAGCAATTGTTCTACTAGGAATTCATATCTAGGAATGTTCTCAGGTATGTCTAGGAGTGAACCGATAATAGCCATAGCATTAGCTACTTTATTGTTGACCCTTGTGATTTATTCAAAGATGATGACCTGAAAGTATTGTTTGAAGTTGTCCACCATCCTTTTGTATGACATAAGCTTGTCATCATTAGTTTGATATTCACTGTTGACTTGCCTTATGACCAACTGGGAGTCACCATATACTTTTAGTTCCTTAATTTTCCACTCCATAACCATTTTTAGCCCAGTGATGAATGCTTTATACTCGGATATATTGTTTATAAAGGGGAAGGAAATCCTATATTATTTTGGTATACTGTCTCCTTGTGGTGTGAGAAATAGGATAACGACCCCTAAGTCGTACTGAGTGTGGGATCCGTCAAAGTATATGGTCCAATGGGTTGACTCTATTGTTTTTAGCAAGATGCTCTCATCTAGAAATTCTGCTATGAGAGGTTGATGGTCTTCGATGTGTGCTTCTGCTAACTGATTTGCTATTACCTATCCCTTGATGGATTTTCTATCAACATATTCTATGTTGAATTCGCGAAGTATCATGACCCACTTAGCAATTCTTCCTGTAAGAGCCGCCTTTTCCAAAAGATATTTCAAGGGGTCTATCTTGGATATCAACTTGACTTGTTTGTTTAGTTGTAGTGCCTAAGTTTCTATGCTGCGAAGACAACTGATAAGCATGCTCATTCAATGGGTGTATAGTTCAACTCAACCAACCAGGGTACGAATAATATAGTAAACAACTCGTTCTTTATTCTGGTCATCAAGTTGGGCTAATAGAGCTCCCAAAGTTGCTGGTGTTGTGGACACATATAGAATCATTGCTTTATCCTGAATTGGAGGCATCAATACTGGGGAACTGAGAAAATAATCCTTTACCTATTGAAAAGATTGGTCACATCTTCCATCCCATTTGAATGCTACATCTTTATGGAGGAGGTGTGTGAATGGAAGACACTTATCTGCTAGTTGTGCGATGAACCTTTTGATAGACTGAAGCTTACCTTGTAGACTTCATAGTTGTTTCAATGTTCTTGGAGGAGGCATTTCTAGGATAGCCTTGACTTTGGTAGGATCTACCTTGATGCCTCTTCTGGACACAATGTAGCCCAAGAGTTTTCCTGATGTTACACCAAACACAAACTTCTTCAGATTTAGACATAAGTTGTATTCCTCCAGTTTGTCAAATATCCTAGCTAAGTTAGCCAGGTGTTCATGTTTTGTGACTGATTTAGCCAATATATCATCTACATAATCCTCCATGGTGATGTGAAACATGTCATGGTAGTCATCTCTCTTTGATATGTGGCTCCTACGTTCTTCAAGGCAAATGGAATGACGTTCCAAAAAAAAGTTCCCTAGGCATAGGTAAAAGCTATTTTGTGTTGATCTTCAGGGGCTATCTTTATTTGATTGTACCCAGAAAAACCATCCATTAATGAAAGTATTTCGTGGCCAGTAGTCAGATCCACTATGATGTCGATGTTGGGAAGTGGAAAGTCATCCTTAGGGAATGCTTTGTTGATATCTCTGAAGTATGTGCAGATTTGTATGCCCCCAATGGGTTTCGATATCGGTACAAGGTTGGATACCAACTCAGGATAGTCTATGGGTCTGATGAATCCCTCGTCTAGCAATTTATGAAGCTCCACCTTGATTAACAACACTATCTATGGGTGCATTTTTTGAAGCTTTTTCTTAACTAGTTTAGATGTAGGGAATACCGTTAAGTGGTGTACCACTAATGTTGTATCTAGCCCAAACATATCTGCATATGTGCAAGCAAAGTTGATCTTATGTTCCTTGATGAATGCTATGAAGTTGACCTTTTCCTCTGGATGCAAGGAAGCTGCATGACACGTTACCTTAGGAGCTTCTATTGGTCCAACATTGATGGGTTTTGAACCTTCAACCAAGGCTGCTGAGTGCTTTTGATACTGTGTAATGGGGAGATTGAATCCTCCATCTTCGGGTGCCTCAGGGAGATTTTCACCCTTAGATGCATCCTTTTTTTTTTTTCTCTTTTCATGATCTGATAGAGCCACATTGTGGTTTTCCCTAGGGGATCTCACATTAATTTTTACATTGTTCATTTCGATTTTGTGACTAGAGGACACAATCTCCCCCCAAAGTATGCTCCTTGTTCTAGTTCGATGGAAAAACCAACTTCGTGATCTCCTTGGTGAATGCCTTGTTGAATTCCCATGAACTCTACAATAGCTTCATTATTTTGGAATAGGTCCACAATAGGTCCATGATGTTGTTAATCCCAATCGATCAACTATGGGTGACATAAGGGTAAGTTATCATTGTTATCAACAAAGCTTATGGTGGATGTGGATGGGGAAAAGGTAAGGATAGTATAATTATCCAAGTTCCAAAGGGTATCTAGGTTGTAGTCACTAGAGGCGCAAGACTCCCATTCCCATTTGTTAGAGTCTATTTCAGTATGGTAGTCTTTAGTTGTAGGTTTGAAGGTGATGATACTTATGCCAAAGTTTTGAAATAGGTCTATGATTGTTAGGTCATTTTCCATAAGATGGTATTTATCCAATGCCTCTTTGATAGTAGGAGTTACTTCCTGATAAGAGGTATTTTCAGTGTTTGGGGTATCCACTTTTATCGAACCATAACCTAGTCCCATGTTTTTCTTGTGTTGTTCTATTATGATGGGTTACCTTATGCCTTGTTCGTGTAGACCAAGGCCATCTTTTCCAATATATCCGATATTTCTTGCTATTTGGTAACCTTTATTGTTGAGATCAATGGGAAGGGGATGTAGCTGTTCTTGTTCCTCTTGTTCTTCTTTATAGATCCATGATGAGAGGTCCTCTTCGAATACCACTTCATCGTTCATGTCTCCCCACTTTTTGAAGGTAGTGGGTTTAAATTCATATGTGACAACTTGAACATGCTTTATTTCCTTTGGTCACCCGTAGGATTTTGGTGATGGGGGAAGCTCCTCAATGCATAAGGATTGTTTGAAATGGTATTCTCCATAACCCTTGTCAAGCACCTAGATCTTGAGTTTAAATTTAGGAGGATCTGTTGATGTGGATGGAGTTGAGGTTAAAGTATCTAGAGTTGAGGTTGACATAGATGGAGTTGAAGTCGAAGCAAGTGATGCTAGATTGACATAGGAAACTGAAGAATGATATGTCATTGTTGGGTATTTGAAAGAGAATTTTGTACTTCTCTTCCAAGTTTGAGCAGTAATGGAAGGGTTTGGGATTGATGTATACTATAACTTCCTTACATCGTGAGGAAATTTTAGACATTGGTGAAAGGTTGATAGGACTGCTTGCATTGCATGGATCCACTGTCGTCCCAAGAGAAGGTTATATGGCAACTCATGATCTAGTACCTGACAAGTTATTTCTTCTATTTCCGACCCCACTTGAATGGGAAGTCTTATTATGCCTTCAGAGTTCCTCTCCATATTATCATAAGCTCTTATAGTGATACTCTTGTTCTTGTCAATCACGTCATCAAAATACCCCAATTGATTTACCATTTTTAGGGTACATATGTTTAAACCTGCACCCCCATCTATTAGGACTCTCTTGATTTTGTGTTTATGGACACAAACCTCGAGATAAAAAGCTAGATTATGGAAGGATCTTTGTGGAAGGTCCTTTTTTATCAAAGAACAAATGATGGGGTGAAGTGATGGTACCAACCATGGCTTGAAATTGATCAATGTTAAGGTCGTTAGGTACCAAAGACTCAATGAGAGCCTTCTCCAGAATCTCTTTATGTGCTGGTGATAATTTTAAAAGCTTGAGAATGAAGATCAATGCTGGAGTTTTCTTCAGTTGGTCAAAAATGCTATAGTCAGTGGAAGGCTTAATGGTGGCTTTGGCTGGAAGTGGAGCTCCTTGAATTGTGACTTTTCATCTTCATGTAGTCACATTGCATTTAAGGTTTTTACCTAGTCTCTAGTCACAACATTGATATTTTGATCGGCTTAGGAGATGGTTCCAACGACTTTGTCATAGGTAAAGTTGGATTTTCGATAATCTTGACTTTTTCCTTTGTTATTTCCCCTAGAATTATTGGGGAGTGAATCCTTGTATATTCCCATGTCTTGATTACCGAAGGGAAAACGATGATGTTCTATGTCGACATCCCTTTTTCTATTAAGTCTTGTACAATGTTCTTAGGGCTCATACAATTATTCGTTGTGTGCCCCTTGATCTTGTGGTATTCACATTGATCGTTCTCGTTGTACCAAGGCGGTTTGAAGTTTGGTTCATCATACATTGTTTTATTAAGATTGAGAAGATTGATAAGGTTCTTTTGGACCATTTTGTGCATTACTATCTCAAGAGTTTCTCCTAATGGAGTGAATTTTCTCCTAAATTGATTATTTTTCCTCGACGACCCTCTTTGAATATCCTACCCTTGATCTGGTTGCTGATTATTTTGCTAGTTATTTTGAGGATACGTGATCAGATTGTTTTGAGCGTTTTTTGGTGGGTAATTTTCTTGAGCTATTTGCACATTATTCTATGACTTGCTAGGAGTTTTACGTTTCATACAAATTTTTCATCTACCACTCTATTGTTGGTAACATTTTGGTTCTTTGCCCATATTTTTGGTTTGTCATTAGAACTTGAAGGTTGGTCTTTGTTGTTATATATTTTAATGACTCCCCTTGCAATGAGGGCTCTTTCAATGAGTAAAACCTTTTCAATGTTTCCTCAAAATTACTAGAGCACAACATAGTAAGTTGGTAACTAATGTCCACTTATATCTTGGTGACAAAGATATCTATCAACTATTTCTCGGGAATGAGACATTTACATTTGCTAGCTTTATGTCTCCATCTCTATAGATATGAAGCAAATTATTTCCCTCGGATTTGTTTAATTTTATACAGATTAGGGATTGTTACATCTTGTTCTATGTTATATGAGAAATGATTGACAAATTTGTCTAAAAACTCATCGAGTGTTTTGATACCAGGCTCGGTAGATGAGAGAACCACTCGATAGCGGCCCCACCGAGACTTAGTGGAAAAATTATCATTAAATAGGTATCATTGCATTGTAGATCCATGCAAGCCATTGAGAATTATCGCTCGTGCTCAATTGGATTCCCTCTGAACCCCTATATTTGTCAAACTTTGGTATTTCAAAGTTCTTGGGGAAAGGTATCATAGATAAGTTTTGATCAAAGGGATATATACACATATCTTGTAGAGCATAGCTCTTTGGTTTTCCAATTTGGATGTCCGATATCCTTTGGTTGATATTTTGTAGTTGTAAGGTTACGTCGTCACTAGGTGTGTTCGTTTGGTAAGGAGAGGTGTTGTAACCTTGTTGCCCCACAATGTTATGTGTGTTGTATTGAGGATGTTCTGTTGGCATGGGACTTTGATGAACTTGCTATGTGTAGGCAGGGTTAAGTGGCTTAATTAAATAATTAAAGATATAACTATTTAATTAATTTAGATGAATAGCTAATGTTAGTGACATAATTAAATTACTTGTGTTTATTTAATTAATCAAGAGGAATAAGGTTAAACTAGGATATTTATTAAATAAATGAGATTTATTTAATTAGTCTGAAATGATGATTGATGACGAATTAGTTAAATAATGTTAAATCACTTAATTAATAGATGAATATAAAAATTTAAAATAATTAAATAATAATTTATTATTTAATCATTTAGGGAAGAAGGGTGAAAGTTAGTGAAATAGTGTTGTTCGCTAGTCAGGAAAATTTAGGGTATCTACACTTCCATAACTAGAAATTGCTTTTGTTTCACAAGGCTCAATGTTGTCATCTACAAGAAGGAGAACATCACCTGAGCAGTTTACCTCTAACCACAAATCGATGGTCCCTCATACATCTTCCAATTGGAAGTGGCCCTACCCTTCACAACAAGTATAGATTAAGGAAACCATAAGTATGTCATCTGAGTTTCTAGTGTTGTGTCCTACATAACCAATCAACCATACAAATTTAGACATTTCTAAGTGTGACCAATCTGATTGGATATGCAATCTAGATGATGGTGAACTGACTAATGCAAGTAGAGACTTTTGCATTACTTTGGCCAAAGATTTGAAATATATCAAACACTTTCTTAAGAAGTGAAGTTGTAAATTCACACACCTCTAACTCGACTTGGAAACCACATTGACCTAAGGTTTAACACATGACTGAGTATTTGACTTGCTTGATTAACCTTTCTTAGGGATACTTAATCATAAAATAATCTTACTAAAGTTGGTAAAAGACTAGGATGGATATACTTTTCTGACTTTGATCACCCATTTTACGTTCTCGTAACATCTTGGGACTTGGAAATTGCCACTTGTTCAAGTACTTGACTCAAACCTTAAGAGTAATCTACTCTCCTATTTTCATGCACATATGGTTTACAATGTTATCAAACAAAGTCATTGACTCGAGATACCGTGTCTTTCATTTAAGTTCTTGATTACTTGTCAAATACAAAATAAAATAATATTAATCATTAACAAAAATATCACTTCTTTTATAATAGTTTAATTTTTTTAATGTTTTCCTCACGATTCAATGCTCAAGAACACAATAATAGTGCTGGTAAAAATACAGTATAAATACCAACTTCTTTTATTCAAAAGAATATTATGTTGAAGTGTTTAAAAATATTTCAACAAATCAAATTATAAAGCTGATTTCATTTAGTTAGCTCAACAATGAAAGCATCTAGCTTATATGTTAATTTTATAATTACATAACATAAAATATCCTTTACAAAATCTTTATACAAATATCTATATATATATATATTGCTATGATCTTATATGTATATATATAAATATAAATATTTACATAACAAACTGAATTTATGCTCTTTATGAGAAAATGAAATAAATCATTCAAACTAACTCAACACAAAAATAATTTTCTACTTTAATGTCCATCTCAGAGTGAAAGAAATATTAACTAAATTCTTGTTTCAAACTGAAAAATCAAACCAATCTTTCTCTATTTTAACATGTAATTTTCATCAAAATAATTAACTATTCCTTCAACTTTTTAAAATTGAAATTATAGAATAAAACTACAAATTTACACAAGAATAATAAAGCGTGTAAATATGCTAGAGTTTCTCTCTGCTTTGCACTTTTGAAATCCCAATATCATAGTCACAGTGATTGACATTGTTTTCCAAAGAAAACTTAGCTTGATAATGTTGAAAACTCATACTTTGCTTGAAAAAATCCTTCAACAAATAGCAAGATCAACATCAAACAAATATCTCTCTGCTCAAAACAGAGAATAGTGTCTATATATGATACATATATAAGACTTAAACACACAAAAAACTAAGCTCAAAACACATATATCTCTGCTTGAACATAATGCTTTCAAACTACCACAAGCTCACTAGAGTATGTAGTCCACACTATCCTCTTTTCTCCTATCTATTGCTCCTAGAAAATCAAATGAAAAAGGTTAATTAACAACGCATAGGAAGATTGACCATAAAATATTTCTTCTCTCTACCAAAAGCTCTCTCTCCAAACTGAGAAGTGAATAATGAAACAAACAATACCAATGAAAATGTTTTTTTCTTCTCATATGCCCATTGACTCCTTCAAAACTGTTGGTATTAATTACCAACTTCCCTTTTAAAGTTTGGCGCCACCAATTTACTCTACATGCTAAAAATAGTAGTCATTGTTAGAGTAATCATGCATTAGCTAATAATTAATTTCTCTTTAATTGATTATTAGTCTAATTTATTCTCATGCACTTAAGCTAAACTTAGGATTACTTTATCAATTAACTAGGTGTTTTTCTATTAATTGAAGTGAGCACCATTTAGGGTTTTGCTCTTATAAGCACTCAACCCTCATTGTAATTATAATCTTGAGATTTCATATCTTCTTGAAAGTCTCTTACTTTTGTAGCTTTTTCTTGTTGAGGAATATTGCATATATTGTTTGTAGATCTCTTACATGGAAGGTTTATTTGTTCGTTGTTTGATCTTGTGGCTTGTGGTTTTGTGTTTGTTTCACAATTCTAACATGGTATCAGAGCGTGGATTCAACGAACCCCTTCTCGATTTATGAAGTTTTTTCTTCAACAAAGGTTATAGGCTTCAAATCTAAATCCCCCTTTCTTTTTTTGCAATTTTTGGAGGTGAGCGAATTTTCTGGAGTTGTTTTCATTTTTGCTTTAGTATTCTAGCTTTCATTCATTTGTAGGAAAAACGATTTCTGGGTTTTGTAGCCAGGGTCAAAATCTCATTTGGGAATCTTTTAGATTTTGCATATCTTGAGTAGATATGAAGAAAATTGCTGTCCAAAAAGCGTTGCACGTCATTTTTCTATAGGTTGAAGGTCAAAATAAATTTATTTTTTCATCTTTTGCTTGTTGGATTGGAAAAATATTTATGGGTTTATTCTTAGCTTCAAAATATTTTTGGGTTTCAGTTATTGTTTATAAACAATGAGTAGATTTTTCAAAAATCAAATTAGAAATCTAAGATCATTTTTAATTATGGAGGCAAATATGAACATTCATTAGTGCATGCACTATTTCAATTTTTGCATTTTTTTTTTTGCAAAATAAATGCACTGTACCTGGATTTCTTTTCTGCGCACCTCTAAAATTGGCAGACCTCTTTTTTGGTGGAGGATTTCTTTTTTGCCCTATTTAGCCCCTCTCTGTTGGGTTTTTTAGTTTTACACCCTATCTTCCCAAGGCCATATCTCGGTCATATGACGATATTTTTTAGTGCAATTCTTTTTTGACATGGGGTAGAATTTGGAGTTCTTTGCGGTAGTGCAGGTGTTTTCTAGTTTGATCTTTTTTTTCATAATTATGTTTTCTTAGTGCTGTTGTTGTTCAATTCTCATTTTAGAGACTTCGATGGGCCATATCTTCTGCATCTAGACTCCTTTTTAGGTGTTATTTTTAATTTTTTAATTTTTTTTTTGTATAATTCATCATGGTGCTACCAGTTTCCTCTTTTTTTATCAGAGAATTGTATTTTCAACATTTAGTCATTTTTTGGACATTATGGGCTCCCATTGTAAGCACTTCTTATTATGTAAATGCACTGAAATAAAGTGCCTCTGTATTTCACATGATTATTGGGATCTTGCACATCACTTTGTGCCTTATTGTATTCACACTATGTGATAAAGTGCCATAGGGGGGTTTGATGTTTTTCCTTTGTTTGCAATCATACCTTTGTCAAGTGAGTGTCCCTTCCACAACAAAAGCCTCATACACGTGTTCCTTTTTTTGCACACCCTTTATGTGTGTTGGTACTTTCAAGTTTGCACATTCAGATGTTTCTATTCTTCTTCATGCACTTCTTTTTGGAGTGAGCTATGTATTAAGTATTTTTTCTTATGTACTTTCAAATGCAGTGGTTTCATTTCGGTGAGATGGATCACTTCCCATATGGACACTCTTGAATTCCTATTTTTGGAGGCGACCTTCCATTTTCACTTGATCAGTTCTTTAGATTTTTGGTACTGTGCCATTTGTATGTTCGAGTTTCAGGTGTTTTCCTTTATTTTCCATCTGATTCAAGTAGTGTCGTTGGGGGTACTCATATACATTCTTGTCTTCTTGATCCTGACCATCATTTGTTTCAGTGGAGGATCTTGTTTCAATATTACATCAGTCATTCTTTGATAGTGTTTGCAGCTTCTTCATGCTTCAATGGTGATATTTTTGTTCATTCTTTGTTCTTATCTTTTGGGACAACATTGTCTTATTTGGAGGCTTCTTCAACCCTTCACTTGAATTTCATCTCTTTTTGGAGTAGAGTTTTTCCCATGAGGTTTTCTCTATTTCTCCGCATTATAGAGATCTTTTGTTTGTACATGGGTACCTTACCAGACCTTGTTTGTCGGGACCTATCATGCATTATTTTTAGGGTTTTTAGCTACTCCCTAAGTTCATATTAAGGGGGGGTGTTAGAGTAATCATGTATTAGCTAGTAATTCATTACTCTTTAATTGATTATTAGTCTAATTTATTCTCATGCACTTAAGCTAAACTTAGGATTGCTTTATCAGTTAACTAAGTGTTTTTCTGTTAACTGAAGTGAGCACCATTTAGGGATTTTCTCTTATAAGCACTCAACCCTCATTGCAATTATAATCTTGAGCTTTCATATCTTCTTGAAAGCTTTTTGCTTCTGTAGCTTTTTCTTGTTGAGGAATATTACATACATTGTTTGTAGATCTCTTGCATGGAAGGTGTATTTGTTCGTTGTTTGATTCTATGGCTCATAGTCTTGTGTTTGTTTCAAAATTCTAAGTCATTACCTCATAATAAGGCTTAACTAATAGATTTATATGCCACTCTTTTCTACGGCTCACTCTGTCACAAATGTCTTCCTTAGAACATTTGAAAACTTGTGAGGCCCACCTTTACGATACATCTAGTACTTAGACTATTTTTAGTTTTGATTATCAAATATGCCTAATGATACCATTTATGACATGATATTTAGACATGTGATTTCATAAGATGATTTGATTATGATTATGCTACATGCTTAGTTAGTTCACTATGATGATTGACCTAATTTTATGCTAGTTACTGAGGTTTTTCAATTTGTGATTTGAAACTCAATGATGAATGAATGAAATATGTGGTGAAAATGAACCATGTTGCAATTTGATGAGTAAAAATTAAGGTTAATGGAAATGGGATAAGATAGGTGATTAATTATTTTTCAATTATGTTATGAGATCTTTATGAGCTATGTGAATTATGAAACTTGTGTGAATGTAATTGTGATTCAATTGTTTTGATTATTATATATATATGATTTATTTGGATGGATAACATTTGTATCGAGTGTGTAGGTACATCATTCATGGCCAATGAAATCAGAGGCAACCCTTGGGAACCCTAAGTGAATTAGCCAGTGAAACTGAACAATAGTCCATTTGGAGGGACTATAGTTCTGTTATGTAATGTATTTTATTTTTGTTGTATGTTGTGAATGTTTGTAATTGATTTCATTTCCATGTCTATCCATCTAAGAGGTGAGTTGTCCACCCAAGTGGACAAACTCAGATTTGAGCTTTTATGCACTTTTTGGGGGTTGAAAAGTGATGTTTTTAAAGTATTTTTATGGGTTTAAGGTCCCTAGGGTAGATACCTTTTTAGCTCAAAATTTTTGGTCAATCCCAAGATTGGATATTCTTTTTGAGGCCTTTATGAGCTTTCATGAAAATAAGGTTTTGGGAAGTGGGATGGGGACTAGTCTCTTTCCATTCCCACTTCTTCAAATCGCCTTGGAAAGCTCCCAAGTTCTCACACATGTGTGAGTACACATGGGTGAGTGTTCTTGGAAGAGTGAATGGATGGGTGGCATATGTCACCTCGCCATTCAAAGGGATTCAAACTTGAATTCCTATAAGGTAAACTAAAAACTAGGGTTTTGAGGGTTTTTTTGGTATTCTTTGTTTTGGATTGAATTTTTTGGCCGCTCTTGGATTTTGGGGCTTGGGAGATTGGAGAAAAAGATTGGAAGAGGAGTTGTGCTCACTCTCAACCCATCCTTCCCTAATTTTGGATTGAGATAGGTTCACCATACTTTTTGTTTCTTTATGTTTTAAATTGCAAGATTATATGTGTATGCAATAATGTGTTTGGTGTTCTATCTCTTGTGTTTTGCTTTTGTGTAATGTGTTGGGAAAAAGGGTTGTATAGGGATAAACTCACCCAAACTGGGTAGAGAATCCCTTGTTGGGGATGGTTTGAGGTAGGAACCTCCACGGGGAAATTTTAATTCCTCCTTAAAAAGGAGAGGTAAAAAAAAAAGGGGGTATGAGTACCCATATGTGATTGTGAAATGTTAAAAATGGTGTTGGTAAATGAGGAGATGTGGAAGAAGGGTTGCATGTGAAGGTATGAAAATATGTTAATTGTTTGTTCTTGGTGTTTATTATTTTGAGTTCCCCATATGGAGTGCGTTGTCCACCCTCCATTCCCCATTTTGGATTCATGATGAATCCTTAAGTTATGTGTTAACCCCTTGGGTGGGAGTGAAATTACTTGTGTGTATTCATGTGTGTTTAAATGTTGTTTGGCATGGTTTTGTTTGTACCTTGTTGATGCCAAAAATTGACAAGGTAACAACCCTTTATGGGAAACTCAGTTAATGAGGGGACCAATTGCGCTAAACTGAGTGACCTCCAGATTTTTAAAGAAGTCGACTTCTTTTGTAATTGGGGTTTTGGAATGGGAAAATGAAGCAAATATAAAAAATAAAGATCTAACTAAGGCAATGTGCCAAGGAGTAGATATAGGCACGGTAAATCTATCTATTGGGATTCGATTTAAGGGACCGATCAATAATCTGCTATGCCCTAGAATGATAGAAATTAAAGATAGCCTGAATAATTCATTCAATGACATAAAATAATTTTCATGCACATTCAATGAAAAGAGGAGTCAAGGACATGATCTAAACCAATAAACTTGCATTAAAATCATATAAATTTTGCAAATGAATCATTCAAAACAATAATGGCATAGTATAAAGTTTATTAAATAGCTTAAGAAAACAGAAAGGCCGAACAAGGGCATAGTCTATAAGTTCTTTTTGCAATAATCTAAAAATAGTAGAAATTCATAGTGTCTTTTTAAAAAAATTCTGTATCTTCTTGGAACCCGTTTTCTGATGTAAGAAGCAGTATATATAGCCAACAATCCATTGCTAGGTGAGCTTGTAACATAAAAGATTCAACATCCTAAGAAATGATGTAGCAATAATGATTCCCCTCAACTATTGTAATAGAAAAGTTTCGGGCCATAGCATGTGGTCGCTCCACGGCCAGATCCATCCCCTACGAATGATGGCAGTGGTCTTGACATACCCTGTGCAGGAAAGTGTCACTTCCCAGTGGAGGTAGTTAGAATATGTGGCAGCATATCATAGCTTGGCGTTCACTCCACTCTTTCCCTTCGATGAAGTCCCCACAAAGGAGACAGGTGGTAGCATGGCACAACCCATAGTTCATTCCTTCCTCTCCTTGCTGAAAGCTTGCACTGGGAAGATATGTGGAAGCATCCCTTTTTATTGACATCGACTGTGGGGTCTGCCAAAGTAAATGCGGGTGTTGTCTACGTGGCACGCGGATGGGGCCTGACTCAAAAGTAAAGGGAAGTAGCAATAAATAGCCTGCGGTGTAGACACGTGGCAGGATGGTGGGGGCCGGTTGAAAAGAAAAGGGGAGAATCTCTTCGGAGAGCACTGAACAGACATGTGGAGGAAGTTGACGATGTTCATAAAAAAGGGGCCAATGATGTTCAAAAGTTGAGGCCTGAGCCGGTACTTAGAAAAAATGAAACCTAAAGGGAGCTCGATGAATTTTATATTCACAACTTTTGGCGACTATCAAGGGAATTTCACCTGTGGAATGAGGAACCCAAAATTTTATCTAGCTTGTAGACCAGAGCCTTATCCATAGGGTGACAGAGTCAGAGTTTAGAAAGAGTTTCTTGTAGAGGCAACCAGTCGGCCTCAGATGGTCTCGATATGTCACACAGATTTTCTTGTGCTCCACTTAGGTCAAACATTTCTTTATAAGGCAACACCATAGGTAAATCGACCCTAGACTCACATTGGAAGAGTAGTTGCACAATAAAATGAATGACACCTTTGATATTTGTTGCAGTCGAAGGTTGGCTAAAACTCTAGAAAGCAAATCAGTCCTGCTCCTTCTCTTCAATTTTCACCGCAATTTGCTCCACTGTGGCGACTGACTCATCTTCAAGAAACGAAGATGGCATACCCATCTTAGTTAGCCAGGAGAATTTTTTTTGCATGCTATCCAAAGTCCAGTTCAAAGTAGCTGCACATGCGTTGGCAAAGGATGGCCAAGTGGCAGTGGATGAATTTATTCGCCGTCTTGGCAACAACCTTCCGATCCTCAATCCCTACCATTGCTAAGTCTTCATCATAGACCATGTATAGCTTACTTAGATAACCTTTCACCTCAAGAACCCTTTCCTCGATGAACTGTGGTACTTGCTCAATTGTTTCGCGAGTCTCCCTACTTAATTTTGTCACTGCCTACATGAATCAAAGTTTTGGCTATAGTGTTAGGCAAAAGGCCTTGACCTTTTCCCAGTATGAAATATATAGCTGCTGAGCTACTGGAATGAGGTCCGGTTGAGCAACAGGGGCCTGGGGGACAATCCTTAGTAGGGAAATTTCTACATCCTTTGAGCCGACATCCTCTGTTAATTGTGCAATTCTCTTATTTACGGATGCAAGTTGTTCCCTGATGTTACTTAGCTCTTTGGACCAGTTTTCCTCGGCCCAAATCTTGGTTACTAACTCTGTTTCAAGAGAAAGCTTCGTCTCTTGAAGCTCCTTTTCCAATTGGGATTTTCAGGGCCCAAAATTTGCATCCTTTTCTTGCATCTTTTGCTCGAATTGGGCATGCTGTTGTTCAAAATATTTCTCCTTTTGTTGCACTACCTACTCCGCCAGAGTTAACTGGCTTTGATAGTCTTAGTTTATTTTCTGCAGTACGTCAACTAGGGAGGGGTCAACAGATTGGAACTTGGCAAGTTCCTCCCGAAGTTTGTTCTGCTTCACCTCTGCTACTTGCGCTTTTTCTAATAAGCGTACACCATCTTCCTCCATCGCCTTTTCCTTTGCTTGTAGGAACTCGACCTTATCTTTTAAAAGCTTCAACTCCTCCTCTTTCTTTTTTAGTTGGCGTAGACTTGAGGAAGTCTGTGGTCACCACCCGCTGCATTTCTTCCATGAGTTCAACCTTGTCTTGTGGTTGGGCTATGCTCAGATCCAATATCATGGTGAACATGTAGTAATCGTCAGGATGCATCTCCCCTTGCGGTTTGATGACGTTCGAATGCATAGTTGTGAAATGGATTGCATTCTAAGCTTCATTTTAAACAATGTACACTTTCGGCTCTGTTAGCTTCCTATCATCCTTAGCCCTTTTCTTCTGCATTCTGAGAGCCCACACTTCCTTTGTAGCATCACCCTATGCTATGAATTGGGCCGGCGACTGAACTAGCTCGCTTGTGAAAGGTGCACCGGGAGGCACAGTGAAAGGGAATGTGAAGGTGGTGGCATGGGCCGTTTTATTTTTTGGGAGATTAACTGTCTGCTAGGAGAAATGAGGAACATGCCAAAACCCGGTTTGTGAACTGGTAAGATAACTCATCGGCTGTTGTGGCGATTGTGGGATCATGGCAGAATCCAATTGTTGGGTGAATAGGGTTGTGCTTGATATAGGAGTAGCAGGAGGGGTGTCAATAGTGGTCGCGCTTGCAGAATGAGAGGCGAGAGCAGATTGGGTAGTGATGAAAGGTGTAAGGGTTAGCAAAGGCATCAAGATAAATGGCGTTGTATGGGAGTACTGGGAGAAACCTCCCGCGATCATTACGGTAGAGGTGGAAAAGGAAGGGCTGAAACTTGTAGTGAGGGGTGCCACAAAGATAACAAAGGATACTAAAGATTGAAAAGTAAGAGAAGAAGGGGTGAATATTACCTGCTGACTGGATGATTGCGGTTCCTAGCTCACCACGACCTCCTCACTTACTTCAATCTCCTAGTTTGTTGTGAGCACCTAGCTTGCGGCGGGTTCTTGTGAACTTTCCCCAACAATTTCTTCTGTGCGCTTCCGTTTGGCGAGCGGAGTGTCCTCCACCGCTATGGTTTCCAATTATTGTTGAGTCATTCTTAATCTTATGACAGCCCAAGTGAGTGTCCGTGAAGGTCTTGATAGGTTCAATTGTACATTTGAAACAACTTTGCTAGGCTGCCCCATTTCTTTTCTCTTTTGCTGAGCGGAGGCCGACGATACTTCTGATTCTTGCTCTTTTCCTTTCCCTGTAGGCTCTTCGGATTCCTCATCCGAGTGATCATCCTTGCCAGTGCTTGGGTCGAAATCCGGATGCTCATCATCCCACAACTAATCAAATTGGTCATCAGACTTGACGCTTCCATATGAGGCATCAAACTGTTTGGTTTCTTGGCAGTACACTCAAAATGCTCTGATTCTTTCCACGGTCCATTCTTCTCCTTGTCGTAACTTGTTGTACAGGGTGGCTCCCATTTTTTGCTTCTCATCATACACCATTGAGGGGCAGTGGAAATTTTTCCATGGTGGCCTACTATCCTCTGTAGGAATGTGGATCAAATCAACTAGTAGATCATCCAGATCTTTCAGCGAATTCCTCCTCTTTTCCTAGTAAGGCCGTGGGTGGTGTGTTACCTTGACAAATTCATTTAGGGCGTCATTTTCAGGGTTGTAATCCCAATTATCAAAAATCATTACCAACCTGAGATGAGCCAACTTATCTTCCAGTAGGTCATGCATCTGTTTCTTGTTCATAACTGCCGTTTTGAAGGTTTGCGAGTAGATGAAGAATCCCCTCTTTTTGGCCTTCCCTCCGCAAAATTTGTAGTTAATAAGGGATACTTTCCTGAACATTTTGAGGGCTAGCACCTGATTTGTGACACATGTTGGAAGAAGAAATGGTTCTCCGGTGAAACAACGTAGCTTGATGAATGTGAAATCCACTCCGAGAAACCAGTCAATTTTGGGAGTGAAGTTCTGCATACATGTAGTTTGCTCCTTGGTGAGCCGGTCGAAACCGTCATCCCTTTTTAAATCTTGCAAGATCAGAGTCAAGAAATAATTCAAAAATGCATAATAGTCATAGGTACCAGAGAGGAGATGAGTCCATATCGAAATTGGCCTTCTTTTTCTGACTCATCAAAAATATAGACAATTTCATATATTTCTTAAAGAAATCAGGGTTCTAGTGCAAAAACATGTGAGAAAGGAAGGAAGGAAACCTGAACCTCCACTGCATTGGGTAATCCCTAATTTTCCATAGCATTTCATCAACAAGGTATTCCAAAAAATCATACCAGAAAAAGGTATGATGCTTGCAGAACAAAAACCTCGAACCCAACTAAAATTCGTGCACCTCCTTGTCGGCGTCCAAACCACAAAAAAATGCCAACATTGAGAACGCATCCTGCATGTCTGGGGGGAAGGTGATGAGCGGCATTAGAATAATTAGTGGCTTTTGATGATCTTCCACAGGCCTTTTAGTTTCTTTGTTATAAAATTCCCGAGCCTTTTTCATGCCTTTCCATATTGCCTCTCCCTTTGCTAGGTTGAATGACTCAACCTCTTCTTGTTTGGAGTTAGGATTAGGGATGCACAACATATTCCGGATAGCTTCTGGACAAATACTGACCTTTAATCTCTGACCCTTGATGGTGCTGGTGCATGGGTTGAAATGTTCGATGGCTGCATTGACCAATTGTGGGAAATAGTGAACAAATGAGACCATATACTATGGGAGCCCGTTGTACCATAACTTTTGAGACAATGACTTCGGGCTTGTGGAAACCTTCATTCTTTCACAGGCCGCCTCCCTCAAATTCTTGGGGTTTTTTGCAAGGATGGGATCATGAATATTATCCCAATCCTCAATTCGACTATGATCCTTGTAATTTTTGGGCTTCTCCAGAACCCGCGTATTTACCCATTCTGGCTTCTTTGGTATACCAGGCGAAGCATAAGAAATATTTTCAAAGACATAGACAACTGGTGCTCTCCGCATATAATTAAACAAGCTCTGCGTTTCTTCTCCCTGGGCCTCTACTCGTGAGCTTCTGTTTGAGAACTCTCTGCCATTTCCTGTTTCACTAGAGTTTTTTGCTTAACTCAAACTTTCTACAATTTACCTCGGCTGTAGTTGCGCCTAAAATTTCTTTTGCTCTAGGTAGCATTTTTGAAAAGCATTCACAATACAATTTTTTTTTCATGTGACACTTATCTATTTCCTTCTTTTGGTGGCCAACAATGCTCACCTACTTGCATTAAATTCGGCATGTACTGCCAATTATTTTCCCATACAAAGAGAATTACTTTCCATTTTGAAATGACAAGACTTCATAATGAACCTTTTCAATGATGTACTCTTGCATGATTTCTTGGAACTTGAGCTGACAATTTGAAGGTAGCTTAGGCACCGTACGCCATGGAGATTAATATCCCAAAAAAAATGATTAAGCCAAAATATGTAATAAGTTCTTGAAAAGATATGTGTTCTTTTTGGAGTTTGAGAAGAGCTTGCAAAATGACGCCTCAACATTCGGCTGTATGGACTATTGCTAGTAATTGCCACTAGCTTATGCTAATTAATTAGCTCATACTAATCCTTGCACGCAACAAATCGTACCTACAAATGCAACTGGGTGGGAAATTCGAGTGAGCCTTGGTGGAAATTTTGAGATGGTACTTGATTAACCTCATGCTTATGGTATGCAAATTACCACGTTTATCTTGACCATTTCTATAAATAGGCGCTTAGGCAATAGTGAAAATCACACTTAGCAATTTTAGTAGAATAGGTAATAGATGATTGGCTTAGCATTCGACATTGGTAGTTTGCGTAGTATTTGCATAGAGTTTAGACTTAGGCTGTTTGCATAGGGCTTTTGTCTAACAACCATATAGAGCTTGTCGCCATGAACACCCCAATTAGGCTGGTCTCTCATAAATCCCAAACAACTTTTCTGGGTGAGATTTCGACTAGGCGACTTAAGAGGATGACCAAAAATAAGCACTCCTTGGCCATCATAGCAATAAAATGGGTTTTGGGAAGGGATTTCCTTGAATATGAGGATAGGTATAGAGTTAACACTGATGTGTTCTCTCACTTTGTAGCGTCAATGCTCGATATCCAGATTCCCAAGCCACTCATTCTCCGCCTGGTAAAAGAGATCTTTCCAAAGAAATACTTGAACGGTCTCAAAGAGGTGGTAGCGAATGCTGCATTTGGTGGAGGTATTCCAACTGCGAGCGACCTCCATAAGTTCATTGAAGAAGATGCGGTCATACCGTGGTTACCATTCCTGAGCGGTTTTTGACTCTAGTCGCAGGAAGAACATTGCCAGAGGGTTACCCATGCCTGTCACTTCCTCTTTTTCCAGTACAACGTGGTGCCATTTTATGACATTGATTGGTACACTGACTTCAAGAACCTAGTGTTCCCTCTACCACTTGCTATTGCTCCCCTGGAAGCTACTGCTGTTGGTGCCCCTACTGATGAAGAAATTGTGGACGCTGCCGTGGATGCCTCCATTGCTACCGCACATGCCATGGACTGAATATTCCTCTTTATATTTCAAAAACTAAAGCCCGTTAGTCTATTTTTTTATATATGCTTGGAAAAGGCTTTACAGTAGCCGTATAAAGAAGATACAAACTCTATATATAGATATATACTTTAAAAGCGTGGCTTCTGAGCTATTTTGATACTGTATTTAGAAAAGTATATAAATATAATGAAATATAGCTTTATATAATCATCTTGTCTCCTTTGCTTGCTCTTCTGCAATGTGGATTATCATTTCTTTTCTTGTATATGTGTTTCATTTTTATGCCCTTTTGAGAAGTAAATTTTCTTTCCCTACTCTTTTGCACTAATGGGTTACTCGCTTTTGCTTCTCGAACCAAAGAATTAAATAAAAGACAGGCCAAAAAAACAAAAGGGAAAGAAAAATAAAAAAGCACTATCAACATATTTACATGGTAGGATAATGCAAGCTTAATTAAATAGTTTAAGGTGAATTCCATTGATCGGAATTCCCAGCGCTTCTTGCTCCATATTTTTTAACTCGAATGCATTGTGTTCTTTGCATCGAATTATTTTGAATAGGCCTTCCCAAAGGTTGTCAAACTTTCCATGCTGACCTAGCTTTGTAGCCCTCTCATTAAATTTTAGCACTAGTTCCCCACATTTTAGACCCTGGTCAGATGCTTTCTTGTCAAACCACCGTTTAACCACCTGCTGGTGGTTAGTCATGGCTATTAAGGACTTTTCCCTCTTCTCTTGCGCTTCTAGAAACTCGGCCAGCCGAACCTCCATGACACCATTTTTCTCTACCTCAATAGATTTGAGCAATTGCAGTGCCAAAATCTCTAAGGAGATAGGCAATAGTGCTTCCTTCCCATATACTCGCTCCTATGGCGAAGTCTTGAGAACTTACTTAGGAGTTATGAGGTCTGCCCAGAGCACCACCCAGAGGTTTTTATGCCATTCCTTTTGAGGAGTCAGACCAGATTCTTGTTCATCGACTCAGCCAAGCGGTTCCCCTGCAGGCAGTAGTTTGATGAAGTTTTTAGGAAAATTCCATGCAAAAGTGCGAATTGACATACTTTAGAGCCTAGGAAGGCCCTGGCATTGTCGGAGATGATTATTTTAGGTGGGTTGAACCTTGTCACTAGTTCCTCAAGGAAGTCCACTATCTCTGTCTTTGTAGCATTCTTTAGCGACATGGCTTCAATCCACCTAGTAAAGTAGTCCGTGGCCATTAGAATTCACTTGTGTCCGACGCTGGGGGTAGGATTGATCATTTCGATGAATTCAAGGCCCCATTGCACAAATGGCTCATCAACCACTATCGGGTTGAGAGGCATTGTGGAATTTTCCCTTCTTCCTGTGAAGAATTGGAATTCCTTGCAAGCTTTAACCAATGAATAGGAGTCGTTGAATAACATTGGCCAAAAGTACCTAGTGTACATGATTTTGATGGTGGTGGTCTTAGCGGAGAAGTGCCCGCCCGCAGTGCTGCTATGGAAAGTGTCGAGGATTCTTTTTGCTTTCTCAGTGGTGACACACTACAATAGAACGTTGTTGAAGTTCCTTTTGAATAGGATCCCTTTGATGAGCACATATCTGCTATTCTGCAAGCAGTAGAATCTTCTCTTTTGAGAAGGAAGGCCCGACGGATATTTTCCAGTATGCATAAATCTCACTCTGTCTACCAGCCAGCAGCCTTCGGACTTTGACTCATTCGTCAGAACTAGCTCTGGTTGCTCTTCTTTGGTCGCCATTTCTTCATCGTGCACCAAATATTCACATAGTCCTCTTCGCTGGATGGTCTTTGTAGGCTTGACCTTAATGTCATATTCAAGGATCTTGGTGATCTAATTAACCCTTTTCTTAGTGATCTCTCCTTCCATGATGTATTCACGCACACTAGAATGTGTGACATAAACAATCACCTTATTGCAAGATATTAGGTGGCAGAACTTCTTGAGTCCCTTTACTATTGTGAACGCTTTCCTCTCAATGAAGTTGTAATTCGTCTCCTATTCCTTCAAGGTCTAGGAGTGGAATGCTATTGGGTGTTCTCCCTTACCTTCATCATCTTTATGAGTTAAGACAGTAGCAATGCTTGAATTGCTACTGAATACATACATTATGAAGTCTTTTGATAAGTCCAGATTGATTAGTACAGGAGCTGAGGAAATAACACCCTTAACCTTTTCGAAAGCTTCTCTTGCTTCTTTTGTCCATTTGAATAATTGATCATTTTTTAGCATCAGGGTGTTTGGCCTAATTATTCCTACGAAATCAGAAATAAATTTGCTTAGAAAGTTAGCCTTTCCCAAGAAATATTGGATGCCTTTCTTGTTGACCGGAAGGGGAAGCTCTTTGATTGCTTTCACCCACTTGGGATCAATTGGAATTCCTTCTTTGGACACTACGTGTCCCAATAGCTTGCCTTGCGGTACTCTGAAGACACTTTTTTTTGCGTTCAGGGATACCTCGAACTCCTGACATTTTTTGAAAACCATCTCAAGGTGATCGAAATGATCATCCTTGGACTTAGAGAAAATAGTGAGATCATCTAAATAGATCAAGCTGATCTTGTTGATCAACTTGCTAAAAGCAATATGCATGGCCCACTAGAAGGTGGCTCCTACATTCAAGAGGCTGAAAGGAACCTTAGCGTATGAAAAATTTCCCCACTTGGTAGTGAACGTCATCTTGTGTCGGTCCTCTTCTCTCACCCAGATTTTATTGTAACCAGAGAATCCATCCAACAGAGAAAACATTTCTAATCCTGACATTGTTTGCAAGATTGTCTCCATAGAGGGCAGAGGGTAGTGGCCCTTTAGGGATGCTCTATTCAGGTCCCAAAAGTCAACACAAGCAGATGTCTTTGTTCTTCTTTTGGACTAGCACTAGGTTGGATACCCATGTGCTATGTTTGATTGAGAAAACAATCCTCGACTGAATTAGCTTTGTTAGCTCCTGTGCCATTAGCGCTTCAATCTTGGGATTCACTAGCCTCTGTTTTTGGTGGACAAGTTTTGCGCCTTCCATCAGATCTATTGTATGTTGGATGATATTGGGATCATATCCCCTAAGGTCATCATATGACTAGGCCACCACTCCTTCATACTTTTCGCAAAATTCAATGAGCCTTTCTTGGGATTCACTAGCCTCTATTTTTGGCGGACTAGTTTTGTGCCTTCTGTCAGCTCTATTGAATGCTGGATGATATCGGGCTCATATCCCTTGAGGTCATCATATGACTAGGCCACCACTCCTTCATAATTTTCACAAAAGTCAATGAGCCTTTCTTTATCATGGTGCAGGACATCCTTCCCGACTTTAAGCTTTCTCCCATCTCTGACCTGAAGGTTAGCATAGTCACTTTTATTCGCTACAAACTTCCTCTTGTCGTTCTTTGCATCGTCACAGTAAAAAAGGTTTTCGAGAGTGACCAGTCCCTTTAGAGGCTTGTTGGATTTCAATTCGATGATTTGACCGTCATAGGCCTCGGCGATCTTCAGTTGGAGCTGGTCGACAAACTCGCCCGACTGCTAGAAGAATAAGGCGATGTGTTCATCACTGTCAAACACTTGCTAGCTTTGATCATTATCTAGAATCGCCGGTCAGACTATCACTCATATAGAGTGTTTATTATGCATTAGGTCAGAGGCCGGTTCAAATTGAGATCCGATTGCGGCCATGCGATCCGCATCAACATTTTGTTCTCTAGGCACTGTCTGAATGTTGAAGGCTTCAAATCCTTCTATTAGGTCCTAGACTCTATGTTTGTAGAATCTCATGCAGACATTCTTGGCTGCGGAAACCCCTCCGACTTGGTTGACCACTAGTTTAGAATCTCTGAACACCATCGATTTCTTGATGCCCATCCACTCCACAAGGTTCAGACCTTGCACTAGGCCTTCATATTCAGCTTCATTGTTCGAACAAGTGAACTAGAAGAAGAAAGACCAAAGTGTCTTTTCATTTTGTGGGGATGCCAAACATATCCTGGCTCCTGCGCCCACTTTGCATCTTGCTCCATCAAAGTGCAATGTCCATAGTTCTGAGGCTTGACCGCCCCCAGGTTCCTTCATGACTTTTGGGATCTCTTGTTCCTCGTTGATGATGACATAGGTGCCTAATCCAGTATCATGATAGTTGCCGAAAGGGTCAGTTTCTATATGCTCACTCAAGAGAGCATTTTCTTGATCGGTCTGATCTCTGGTCACTTTTTCATCCTCTAGCAGTTCAGTGCAATAAGTTTCCTCCTTGGTGAAAGACAGAGAAAAATTTAGTGGCGAATCTTCGCCAATTGGTGAATTCTAGGGATCGGCCAAGTTGAAATTGGCGAATTTCTCGCACCCAACAGAGTGTCCAAATTGCCTGGATTTTACGAACTATAGGTCCAATGCATGTCCATTCGCAAATGAGTTTTTTTTTATGAGGCATATTTAAGCAACAAATTCGCCATTGTCAAACCACACATTTCAATTGGACCGACTAATATTTTTTCCTGGAATCCCGAAAGCATTTAATAAAACACCTAAATATTCACCAATACTATTAAAACAACATTGTACATTAGGACCCATTTCGCCAATTAAAATTTACAAATAGTTTCTTGTGAAGACCCATTTCACCAATTAAAATTTATAAATAGTTGCTCATGAGGACCTATTTTCCAATAACATTAAAAAATAATTACATTGGAGGACACGTTTCGCCTCAAAAATTACAACGTATCGTTGTATAAACAAGCGGGATTCGCCAAATATTTAATATACCATTTAAAAATCTCGTAGAATTCACCAAATAAGGAATCATGGATTGATATAAATCCAATCGAAAGTGTCATTTATTCTTACACATTTTGTTCAGTTATGAGGTTCTATTTCTCCATTCGGAAGCTAGCGAAAGCCAAAAACATAGACTTAAAAGGTGAGTGATCATTTCTTCATAGCGAACTTGAGTGATCCCACAAAGCTGGTTTACAATTTCTAGGAGATTCTGATTTTTGTTAAAATCACATATTTTTAGAAAATATAGTTATTTAAGACTTTAAAAGTTTCATTTAAAGCATTCCAATTGAAGAGGGTTTGATCAAACTACGTTAGATCAAACCCCCTTGGATAGAACCCTGCTAGTTTTAAACAATACCTATAACGGAGTCTCCTTTACACCTATCGAAATGTTGATAAAAAACCACTTTTGATTTACCTTTTGGGGATCAAATGAATTCATTTAAAATTTATATTTTGTAAGTATGTAGTACTTATTATAAGATTCCCAAAAAGTATAATTTTAAATAAATTTAATTTTATTATTATATTTATTTTTTATTTCTTAATGAATGTAGGTTTTTCTCGAAATCGAGCTCTCTGTTTGCACATGTGGAAAAATAGCATATTATCAAAAAAAAATTTGAAAAATATGAGTGCACCGGATATTGAAGTCTTGATCCAACAAAATTCTTGAAAAATTTGAAAAATATGAGTGCACGAGATATTGTAATTAGTTTGACTTGAAACTTGATTAAGAAAAATATTCAATAAAAACTATCTAACCAAGTGGAAGCACTAGATATTAGTTATACAAATCTAAATTCAAAATAATTAGAATTTTATCCTTCAAAGGGAAAAAATTATCATTGATATGGTGATCGTCACTTTTTTAAAAATGTTGTTTTCGAAAAAACTGGTTTTAGGAGATGGAAAAAAAGCAATCTGATTCCAAAAATTTTGAAAAAAATATATTTAGAATCTTTAGACAAAATGTCACAAAACTCTAGTTTGCATCATTTTTAAATTCCTCACGGTTTAGCCACTATAGGTTCTCGAAAGTGAAGATTTAGTTAAAAAAATTATTTCAGTGTCTAGTTTGGCAAAAATTGTAAACCACTATTGTGGGATCACCCTGTTATTAGTTATAATAATAATTTTTCTTTATCTCTTTTCCATTCTTGCTTCAACAAAGTGAACCTTAGAACCAAACTCTGAAGTTTCAAAGTTTTTGAAACCTCGACCCATCGAGTAGAAAGATGACCAGGAAAGACTTGCAACTCAACAAAGTGAACCATCAACCAAGTTGGGGAATCGGGAAGTTATGAAAATTTAGAACTCTGCGACAAGGTTATAAAACTCTGAGGACTAGCGACTAAGGTTAGGAAAAGCCAAAATTTTTATATTGTATTCCATGGTATTGAATTTCATATGTGATTCTGCATCATTTTTAAAGAACAACACTTATCACACTACTTATAAATTCCTATTGCATTTCCATTCACACAATCGTTGATAAATTACTGAAAAGAATATTATTAATCCATTCCTTGAACAAAAGCTAACAGTTCAACATCCATAACTTATAAGTTATAAGCTAACATAAGCTAATAGTTCAACATAAATAACTTATAAAGGCATCCAACCAACTTAAACAATAAAAGCTTAAACTACCAAATCATCTAAATTATACTGAGAAATCCTTACGCATCCATCACCATAAAATCTTTATTCACAGATAAACATTCCACAACAATGAAACTATCCAAAAATATATCATTCCAATAATAAACAATCCACTGGAAAATATAGAGTTTTTTTTGTCTTGATAATGGTTTCTTGAAGACAACCGTTTTAGAAATTAAAATAAAAAGTCTTTGAAGTATCAAGAGAGACAAACTAAAGAAAATAACATAAAAACTAAAAAATAAACAATGGTCCCACTCCGAACACCGACTCCTTCACTTTCAATTATTTCCGCCTCCTTCTCCTTCAGTAACACCTCCTCTGGCTTTACTCTTTTCCTGTATTCTCGGTACTTGGTGACAATTGCGGTGATTTTGTTTCTTCTTGGAGTTGTAGCAATCTGTAACCTGGTTCTCCATGTGGCCAAAGCCTTTTCAGAGTCAACCAACATCTGCGATCTTTTCTCTTCTCCACATTTATAAGTCCTTAGGTGGATCTCCATTCGACCGAGTTTCAAGGACTCCCATGTCACTGTAGTAGGATCAACTATTTCTTTCTTGAATATCTCTCTAAACTTCAAAGAGATCTCTTTTATATCTAGAATTTTTTCATCAAACTCATCAATAATTTCCACTCCCAGAATATGAAAATCTTCTTTAACTTCCGCCAAAATTTAATAATATTGTTCAAGTGTATTATTAATTTCCTTCACTAGATTATCATATATATTCAATTTCCATTCCAATGAAACAGACCAAGAAGGGTCTAGCTCCTTAGGATTATTCACAATTTGCTCACCAATTGATATCTTCAGATCCATAGAGTTCAATTCTTTCATTTCCTGAGCAAGCACATAGAGAGTAGTTTGATCTTTTATGAGCTGTTGAAGTTCTGTTACTAACTCCATCTTATTAACAACTTGAGTGTAAAAGAGCACAAATTTATTCAGATAAAAGATAGCCTCTTGAGATATTTTATTGATCCCCTCACAAGCAACTCTAGAATAGCTCAAATTCTTTTTAATTTTCTCTATGGTGAGTGTATGCAACCTAAAATGGTCACCTAGACTTTGGGCCCCATTTATTTAATTTGTCAACATCAACTTTCTGAATCAATGATTGTTGCATTTTCAAATCAAATTTCTTAATCAATTCATAACTATTTCAAATGTTTCAATTTTCCCTAAGGTTTGAGTGCTTCATTAATTTTATTTAATCAAAAGAAATAAATCCCTTTTAATAAATAAAATAATGTTATTTAATTGAAGTTAATATTACTTAAATAAAATGATGCTATTTAATTAAATCTATTTTTAATTAAATAATTTTATTTTATTTTATTAATATTCATTTCTAAATTATATAATCTTATTTTATTTTATTAAAAGAGATATTATCATCTTAAATAAAATAAAATAAATGAAATATCCTCTCAAGAATATCCTGTGATGAAAAAAAAAAGGGAAACAAATCAGTTAAAAGGGAAATAAACTAAAAAAAAGAATTCCAATCAAGATTTGTTTCTATTTTTCTATTTATCCCACATTGCTTCTGAATTTGCCTTCAATTCCACTTTTGCCTATAAAATGAGCCCTCTCATTCTCATTTCAAGAATCACGAATTTTTACATCAGACTTATGCTACAAATTTTCTTGAATTTTATCACTTGAGATTACACATTAGTTTGATTTTATAAGCATCTTAGTTTTAGAGCATATAGTTTAATATTACATTTTAGCTTAATCTTCATAGTAGATTAATTTGCAAAGTAATTCATTTATGGCATTGCATGTAGATCAATTTTCATTTCAATAAATTAGTTTTGTTTATTGCATTTTACTCATTTAGATTAGTTTTCATTGTTGCATGCAAGGATACTCAATAATGAGTCCTTGCAAATCAATTCATAGCTCTCTATCGGCGGGGGATTGATATTGTGGCCCTCAGATTGACCCGTTACCCCTAAAATCTGGGTCTCGAATGAGAGATTCAAAGAGGAGAAGCAAGAATGCCAATCTCACATTGATGCTCTCTACCAGAGAACAGGCTTCATCGGATGTAGGAGGAGTGGCCATGGAAGAAATAAAGTTACTCAATGCGAGGACTTGAGATTCCAGTTTTATATTTTCTTTCCTTTGTTCTTTCACTCTTTTAATCAAGGTATTGACTGAATAATTGGCATGGTACACATCATGTTCCAGTGTTGGAGGCCCCATATCAACATGTTTGACTTTGTAGTCTGCCTCCGTTATTTCATCTTCATTTAAATCCTTCACAGGATCAACAATTTCTAACATTTGATTTCCAGAAGTAGTATCAGTCGCCATCCTTGACATCCTCCTGGCTTTCTTAGGTTTTGAAGAGCTTTGAAGTAACTTTGAAATTGTATCCACTCCAACTATCATTGTAGGAATATGCTTTCTCTTCTTCTCCACTAATTTTCTCAGCCATCCTAGGGAGGCTACTACCAGACCAAAATATTCATTTCCACTAATAGTTTCTTTAGCAATAGTAGAAGTGATAGGTGGATTATCAACTAGAGGTGGAGAAGAGGGAAATTTAGAGTTAGGCAAAGAAGGAAAGATATTATCTTCAGCAATCTATTTAAAGATAGCTTCAGAATTTGCTTCCACAAGTTTTCCTTGATTGGTTTTCTTCTTAGGGGTAGAAGAAAGCACACTTTCTTGTTCACAGATGCTCTTCAACTTGACTGTTTCTTCTGGCCTATCACCATCACCTCTTGACTGAGAATTTTCACTAGAGGACCTCATAGAGGGTTTCCCCTATGATACACTTGCACCAGATGCTTGCGTAGACCCCTGTTCATTCTTTTGTGATGACTTAGGCTCCTGAATAGGACTAACAACTTGCCATCATTTCCCATCCAACTGGTCCTGGGTTCTTTTAAGCATTGGGGCAACACACACCCTCATATATGAAATTTCACTTTGGCTCCAATCAACCCTTGGGTGGGATTTATCAGACAATTTTTCATATGCAGGATCTATGATTGTTAAATTCTCAGCTACATTTTTAGGAATGTGAAATGTCAGACCAAAAGACTGTATCTATTTTAGCACTAGCCTCATACAATCTCTTCTCAGAACTTCCTTCTCATCGACACAATATTCCCAGAAATATTTGATAGATGGCTGATGCCGATATAAGCTCCCTCCATAGAGATTATGCTTCACAAAACCCTTACTGTCAAAATTAGCTCTCATAGATTGATTCTGGAGGTTATATTCCTTGAGAATTCCTTCAGCTCCCTTGGCCATCTGGTTTGTTTTGCACAAAAAAGAACGGGTCTCCAATGGGAAGACATACCCTCGTTTACCCATGTTCGTATACTTTATATTAACCATGGCCATTTGTCAACAAATTTCCATAAATATTACTAAATCTTCAGGATACTGAGGTAATTTAAATGGGGCTTTCTCAAAACGCTCTATTCTCAGATAGGAAAACTTATCAAACTGGATATAAAAACTCCCAAATTTTGATACAAGAGAAATCGATTCAGGGGAAAGGCGCATTTTTGGATTTCCATCTAGCTTACTCACGACCTCCATTAAAAATGCATCATTAACATGACAAAAATCATCCATTCCAAATTGTTTAGTGAACTGAGGAAAGCGTTTATACATAGGCATATCAGAAGCTGGGGTTCCTTGTGGCTCCAACCCAAGCCAAAAGGACCTCTGACTACCTACAATATACATCAGGCAAGAACACATACAAAAAGTAGCAGTCTTATGGAAATTAATTATTTTCTCATTCAAATGGAAGCAAATAACTTCACTGTAGTCAATGAAATGTTCTCATCACAAACTATCAAGATAAACTGGAACATCCAATCCTCAAATAACTCAACCTGTGGATTCCCAACAATGCAGTGCAATAAAGCAATAGCATTTGCAATTTCTCCCTTAAAATGCAATCTTTTGAGTTTACTTGGCAGTTGCAACTTACCTTTATTTTTAGACTTCAACCAGGTTTTGGCCATTGAGTTCTTACACCAGTTGTTATTCGCTTTGAAAAATTCATTGCCACAGTGACAAACATGTCTTCTACAGGTTCCCTTTATGGAATCCCCAACACGTGGGAAACAACTTCATGAGAAATTTTTGCAATTATAGTTCTGTCCGCGTCTTTAATTTCCCGTGTCTGCGGAATGTACCTTCTCGCACATGAACTTATTAGGTCCACACTCAACACAACTTCTGGAAACCCTCCAACTTGAGTTAGCCCACTTTCTAAAAGTTTTATATCCAGCTCAAACTTGTCGTCCCTCTTCAGGCGTGCCCAAAATTCCTCTAACTTAAAAGGTTTGAGTGCCATATTCCTTACGTCGACCCAATGTGAGCTGCATGAGCACAAACTCATGGAGAACGAATGTTTGTACATGAGATTCTGAGAAGTACTTGCCTTGGCCAAGAATGAGAATGCAGGCTAAAAGTTTGAGTAAAAATAATGTTTGCGCTTGAGAAGTACTGGCCTTGGCAAAGAATGAGAATGTAGGCTAAATGTTTGAGTACAACTTTGCCACCCACCCACTTATGCCGTTATTTTTGATAGGATGTGCTTTAAATGTGCCATTCAATTTCATACCTCAAAAAGTTAGCCTTTAAATGTGCATGCTTTTGGAAATTCCTGAAAAGATAACTCAAGTTTATTCCGTACATAGCATTCAATGAGATGTCAGACGACGATGCCTTTGAAAGGAAAGATAAGTCCATCATGTCGCGTGGTCGCTAAAACTTGGGACCTCAAAACCAAAGTTTGAAGTTTCAATGTTTTCAAAACCTCCGACCCACCGACTAAATCCACACATCGTAACTCAAAGGTTACGTATACATGAACTTAAGTTACTCCACAAAGTGAACCAAGTTGGGGAATTGGGTAGTTATGAAAATTTAGAACTCCACGAAAATGCGACATGTCACATGGTTATAAAACTCGGAGGCCTAGCAACTAAGCTTTCTTTACTCCCTTATTTTGAGTCTACAACCATACATCAAATGTTCATTGAACAGTTGAGTAATGTATGATATAAATAATAAACGTGTTTTAAAGTTTTTTTATTTTTAACCATTAATGCGCTCGGATTATCAAGGCCTTTATAAAATGAATTACAATGTCACATTAATAGCACAATAACACTTAACGTTGCAGAGGAATTAATAAAAGGAATTACAATGTCAAATTAATAGCACAACCATTTACTTTATTACAACTGAATTAGAATGTCACATTATTACATAGTATAAATACAAATGTAAGCGCAAGCGCCAAGCTTCTCCTAGATCACTGGTGAAAACATAAATGCGGTGATCCCTAAAGGCAGTTTACAATTTTAGGAGGAAGCTGATTTTTGCTGAAATCACATATTTTTAGAAAATATAATGATTTAAGCCTTAAAGAGTTCTATTTAAAGAATTCCAATTGAAGAGGGTTTGATCGAAACTACCTTAAATCAAACCCCTTGGATAGAACCCCGCTAGTTTTAAACCATACCTATAACGGAGTCTCCTTTACAGCTATCAAAATGCTGATAAAAAACCACTTTTGATTTACCTTTTTGGGGATCAAATAAATTCATTTAAAATTTATTTTTTGTAAGTATGTAGTCCTTATTATAAGCTTCCCAAAAGGTATAATTTTAAATAAATTTAATTTTATTATTATATTTATTTTTCATTTCTTGTGAATGTAGGGTTTTCACCAAAAATCAAGCTCTTTGTTCTGTACATGTGGAAAACTAGAAGATTATCAACAAAATTAAAATATTGGTGCACCGAATGTGAAGTCTTTGATCCAATAAAAGAAAAAAAATTGAATTTCGATACATATAAAAGGTACATGATTATCTGAGTTGTACTATGTCTACGAATTGTAATTGGTTTGACTTTGAAACTTGATTAAAAGAAAAATATTCAATAAAAAACTATCTAACCAAGTGGAAGCACTAGATATCATAGTTACAAATCTAAATTCAAAATAATTAGAATTTTATCCTTAATGGAAAAAGAGTTATGCGTTATGATGGCGCCACTTTTTTAAAATGTTGTTTTTAAAGAAAAACTAGTTTTAGAGGAGATGGAAAAGAAGTGCAATATGATTCCAAAATTTTTGAAAAATATATTTAGAATCTATGAACAAAATGTCCCGCGAAACTCTAGTTTACATCATCTTCAAAATTCCTCATGGTTTGGCAGCTATAGGTTCCCAAAATTGAAGATTTAGTTAAAAATTTTATTTAGTGTCGATTTGGCCAAATTGTAAAAACCACTATTATGGGATCACCAAATGCAATTAATACATGTGTATTGCTATGTTTTACTTTTAAATTTGCATGCAATTCTTGTTTTTGCTAGGTAAAAACCTTTATGGGGGCAACACCACGACTGATTATCAAAAGGATTACATGGTTTTTTCAAAAAACCACCTTGAAGGACTTTTCTATCAAGTGACCTTCCTTGATTAGCTAGCCCACCCAGATTTTCATGCATTACAAAATTCATTACAAAATTGGCCTAAATTTTAGTACATGCACTCCAAGACTCAAAACTGACTCAATTACCCTATTACTGTTACTATTGCTATTCAACAACAAAAAGCTAAAATCATACCCAACCAGACTTTATCATTCATCATCATCCTCTTCATCATCATCATCCTCTGACTCTATGCGTTTCAGGTACGCCTTGCAATTTGCAATCACTGGGCAGTCTGCTCCACATTTTTGGTGTGCTGGGCTTTTGGCCTTTCCTTGGTCCACAGGTGTAACGCCCTGCCTTGGTTACCGTTTTAACTAAGTGTAAAGAGTAAAGTTAACCGAACATTTTTTATTTTTTTTAAATATTTAGTTACACATTTGCCTTAAGGTTTCCAAGACGATGTTACTTAAACCTAATCAATAAATTCTACACACCATCTTAAACATAAGTTTAAAATTTAATGCCATGAATGGTTTAGTTTACAAAACTTATTACAATCGAGAATCCATAGGTTCAGATTACAACAAGAGAGATTTTAATAAATCTCGATACATCCAAAGTTGGTACAATATGAATGCTCTTATACAAGAGGTAATTTTTACAAAGCTGATAGTGATCATATCACAACTAATATCCATATCCATGAACATGCTTCACATCCACAATCACGAACAAAGAAGTAACTGGAACCAGCTGCAAGCATAGGATCATTTGCAAGAAAATACAAGGTGTAGCACGGTTTCCTCCCGACCACGTGGAACCCGAAGGTCCACTCCCTCCGTGCTAGGAGATAATAACAGGTCCACAAGCAAAGAAGACAGAACATTACGTTTACAAGGTTTACAAATCACATCACGACATAACATTAACAATCATAGTAGATAAAACCTCAGTAACACAACACATCAAAATAAATTTGAACACAAGGAACACCATCATGATATAGACTAAGAGTGTCATCACATCGTCGGGATAGGTTACCCCGGTGAAGCTTCCTAGACTACCGGCCCTCTCTCGAAGAGTTACCCTGGTATTCTCTACCGATTCCCAACCCCTATGCAAACCAATGTGGAGTCACTTCATCTTTCAAGAGGACAAGATGACGACTTGCCATTCCAGGCCTTCTCAGCTTTTTCTCAACCTAAACGAGCGTTAAGAAGTAGGCGAGGAAAACATTATCTGAATTAGTATTTACAACTACCCAACCCCTAATACATTAGTTAGGTTTTCACTTAATTAACACACCTACGATAGGTTACCCAGACAATCACTTCCGGATTTTGGCCCCTACCGCAAGCCACTCTTCTATAACATGACTCGACATAAAAATCTAGGGGTAGCTATCAAGCATAAAATTCACAACCACAAAGGTTTACATCTTCCGCTAGGAACATACCTTAGCCTCCAAGAAGTCTATTAGGTCAACAATAAAATATAAATGCTATACCCCCAAGAAAACAAACACGATAAATAAAACAACATAATAAGAGTGTAATAAACTTGACGATTTGCTTTTCACTTTTGTAGTCTCGGTGTAGATAAAATAAAACACACCTCTATATCACCATGTAAATACACTCATCTTTTAGTTAGAACACAACTCTGCAATTCATATTTTCAATCTTCATGAATTTGAAAATTTAAAATCTTATCATCACAAATTTACTTCTCAAGCTTTTAATAAAATGAAGATATCATCATCAACATCATAAATATATGTACATCTAATAATTTTCCATTAACTTAACTTAAGGAATTAAAAATTCTTAGTAAACAAACTAAAAATATTAATATATATACTTCATACAATTAAAAGAAAATGTATTTATTTACATTTTAGAATAAAGGTAATGTATATTCTTTATATAAAGGTAATTCAATCACTTAATATAAACAACTCAACACACTATTTTTATAAATATTTAATATACATAAATCTTAAAATCTTAAATATCTTTTCTTTGTCTTTATGGACTTCACTTAACTAATATTTACATTCAGTAAGAATCTTTCAGACAGTTATCTATTCAAGAGACTTTCCCCGACTATTACATGCAAAGAGAGAGAGTACATACTAGGAAATGATTAATAGTTTTCAGATAAAAACAGAAAAAATGAAATCAAAACTGTGGGTAATCTTCAAGACGCATGCATAAATATTATACTACCATTAGCACATATTTCATAAAAATAGATAAACAAGAATCGGGTATTACAAGAAAGATGCGATATGAACACAGAAATCTTGAAACATTCCTTGCGCTCCATGCACATGGTCATCAGGAATAATTACTGGTAAACTTAAATAAGATCAGAAAGGAAGAATGACAATCGATGCTTAACTCAGCAAGTTATTTGACATAAATTCTCAAATACCAATAATTATTGAAATTTACAAATCAAAAGTCAATCAAAGATACCAGAAGCAGTGCAGCGCTATCTTTCTCTATATTCATCATTAGAATGGCGATTAAGAAACAATCTGGTAACATTTAGTAAGGACGTATCAAGGTAATATTCTCAGGAGTATTTTAAATATCTTACGCCCTGCTAAAATACAATGCCATTTCTGTGAGGAAATAGGTTAAGGAACAAAAGATGTTTATTTTGTAGTTACCATGTGTTAGGTAAAGGCTGTGCGTAGATCTTAAAGTCAGGTTACAACAGGATTGTAAAGTAGTGATCTATAGGTTTAAGATTATGGATATACCAATACCCAAGATTATTCAGAAGTTTCAGACGTAATCTACAGAGATAAGACTTTATAAGTCATAGTATATTATCAGATTCCTAGATTTCATTTTTCATTCTAGATCAGACATTTCAATAAATCAATGGATATTCAGAAGATATCAAAATCCGTTTTCAGTTCTAAGACTATATGCTAAATTCTATTTCCTTGAATACTTAGCATCTTAATTTAACTATATTTCAATCACACCTGATTACTTAATTCTAACAATTTTTCTATTCTATATGTAGGTTTGGCAAACTATAATTTTTCCACAATGTACATTGAAGAAATTTTACAGAAACTTAAAAAGGAGAAAACCTGGTAAATCTTGGAAATCGAGCTAAAACGAATTCTGAAACCTTTGCTGATTCCACTATCAATTTTCCATACTTCGACGGTGAAATTCAAAACAATCCAACTTCAAAACTACGCTTGTAAGCAAAATCTTAAAAGAAAGGTTCTTATGAATCAATTGCCATGAAACAATCTACTAAAACTACTACTGTGAAAGTTCTTTCCCGTCAATGCACAACTACCCATTTTCCAAAAAATATCAATTCATGCAATTCACTTTCAATCACAAAACTTAGCTGACAGACCATCTTGCATTGAAAATAGATCCACCAGTTTAACTCATTCTTTAAAATATTCAGATAGGTCTTTAACTATCAATCTAGATTTATTACATGTTGAAAATATCTTTTCATAAAAATATCTATTTCACATAATTTAAGTTGCACAATTATCAACAATAATAATATTTAATTAAAAGCATTGCAAGGAATTAACTTTCACTGATAAATTCAACAACTTATTTAATTTAACTTAATAAATTAAGTCACAAACGTTGGTATAAACATTAATAAACATTTAATAAAAATAAATAGTAAATATGCAAACACAAAACAATATATATATATATGAACACGACAAGACAAACTGGACAACTACACGGGGTAACACAGAGATACTCGTTTGAAAACGAACGATGGTTTAAAAGGACCTGTTAATACCTCCAACAACATATTTATATTGAATTAGGGTACGCTCAGACCTGACAAGCAGGTGGAGCCATTACCCGGTACCTGTGTCTGCAGGGAAACATCAACGTTAAAACACACATATATATATATATATATATATATACTCATGTTAGAAAACACACCATGAATAAGAATTGCAACATAGCAGGGTACTCATGAATGAGTAATGCTACATTGTCTTATCCACCGACACAACAAACAAGATCAATCATATACAATCCTAACAACATGATAAAGATAAGCATTAGTCATAAACAATAAGCCACATCATGAATGAATCTATCACAGTATCATCAAACTAATCACCTCAACATAACAACCACATGAAAAATCGTAAGCTAATAAACCATATCAAATATATGTCTATCTCAGTAACATCACAGAAACACAACCAGATAAATAGGACGTCAATGTATCATCCATAGAGTATAAAAACAACATAATGTCAGAGTTATAAGTAAGAATACACAACATATTATCGTAGTGAACTAAAGCATCTAAGGTGCATACTTGAAAACAACTAAGACAGGATGTCACATGGGAGGGTCACTACACCGATCATTCACAAGCCATTCTTCCCCATCTCCAAGGTTCCAATCATCAACATCACCCACTACAACTTCCTCTGCCAGACCTTCATCCTTTGCGTATCTCATTTCCCACCCACACAGGAGATTGGTCGTCAGCTTTGTTGCCCTGAGGAGAAAGAAAATGCTATGGTCCTTTTCAGCCCACAATTTTTCAAATCCTTCTAGGTCGATGGTTCGGACCAAAGGAAACTTAATTACCTCTCTCCCTCTCATCCGAATCATGTAGTAGTTCTGTGGCATGGGGATTTTCCTATTCTCATCCACATTATCTAGCGCTGTGTCAATGTCGCCCAACCATGTGTGCACAAAGACCATTTGGGTCAATTTTTTTCTTATCTGTTTCGAGACTCCTGTATGCAAAAGGATTGCTAAGAACATTGCCAGAATCTCCGTATTTTCTCTGGCTTTGTGATAAGCCTTCAAAAATTCTGGCCCAACCACCTGCTTGGTTTCCCAGAGAATGAGTGGATTGGTCGAATTCATTAGCCCTTGCAGTCGCTTATCAGTTATTTCTCCTTTGAAGGTCTGCTATTGCTTCTTCGTGTCCAATGCAAGCGACGTTTCCATTTTACTCCTCGTCCACAACTCGCCTTTCTAGAATTTTCTACAACTACTTCGAATTTTGCAAATGTAATGTGATAAATGGCTACTTACTCCACCTTTGCATGCATTTATTTCATAAATAGATAATACTGAATTTCTCAAAGGAAAAAAAACTGATGGCAACTTTCTTTTTTCATTTGAATTGCTTTATGTTTTAATTTTAAATCTGCATGCAATTATATCATAAATAGATAATAAATTATGGGCCATTAGTGCCACTACTAGCCTGATTCGCGCAAACCACAAAACCAACTTAGTCAATTTGTGTATCTGAAGCCTTAAATGTACAATTAAAAATTAAAATGTTTAATTTGATTGACGTCTGGCTACATGCAAATTGTACCTCAATCTGACAAGCTGTCAAAATCCCCACTCCCCAAACTCTAGTCAACACTACCAGTGCCACTCAAACGATATGAAATCATTACAAATCATGTTTGATTAAAGCTATGAGCTGTCCAATCAATCACTTCAGATGTTCAAAACTAAAAGATTGAGAATTTCAATTAAATGAAATGTAATACGTTGAGGCATTGAAATGAGAGAAATGAGCCTTGATCTCACCACGTGTCCGCATCTAATGGTTCTAGTTTTATTCCAGAGGTTTCAATTCACAAGTCTACTGCTTCAGATATTTACTTCCGGAATGCAACTACAACCGTCCATCAAAAATTCATCGAATGGTTGTGGTTATATTGATTTGTCTTTACATCCTTTGGGTTAAACGTTATTAATTTTTTAAGCCTTGGTCTTACATTCTTCCTAGGAAGTCCCTCTTTTAAAACCAAATTTTTGCACGTGCATATTTCTTCCACTTAAATTCTACTATCGCTCATCACCAAAATCCAACCCATCGGGTTCATTACCACAATGATGAGCTTTGATCTCCACGTGTTCGCATCGAACGGTTCTAGTGTAATTCTGGAGGTGTCAATTCACAAATCTATTGCTTGAGAGATATACTTCCGGAATGCAACTATAGTCGTCCATTGAAAATTCATCAAACAGTAGTGGTCCATAATGTCATGTGGTCGCTAAAACTTGGAACCTTAGAACCAAACTATTAAGTTTTGAAGTTTTCAAAACTTCTGACCCACCAACTACATAGATGACCAAGAAAGACTTGCAACTAAGGTTAGGAAAAGCACCAAAACCTTAACTATGGTGAATTAAGATAGGAAAGGTGGCAAGGATGGTGCATTAATGAAGTGAAGATCGTGGACAAATTTTAGCAAGTGGACATGACTGAAGGATCGATGGGTAATTAAGATCGGTATGGGTGGAGTTTGAAAAATTATTACCTCTCGGCTAGGCCTGGAGTTTGAAAAATTATTACCTCTTGGCCAGGCCTAGAATTTGCCTGTCACTTTACGTTTTATGAAAAAATTTAACTGTCAAAAAATATTTAATTTATATTTTTATAGAAAATCTTTTATATTAAAATATTATTAATTTTATTAATCATACATATTAAATAAATGCTATAAAATAAATGTTGAATTTTTTTTATAGTTTAATCCTTAAATTCATCTATCTAAAAACATAAATTATTTCAACATGCTCACCAATAAAACCAAATGCTGTATTATCTTGAAAAAAATCAAAGTTGAGAATAACTGTAAACAAAATGCTATAAAATAAATGCTGTTGAATAAATCATATATATTAATATAAAGTAAAATTAGAAAGAATTATTCCAATTCTAAACTAATTTATATTTTTATCATAAACATTATTATATACTTTAGATTTATCTTCATCCATCAACTACCAAAAAATATTCCAATTTTAAACTAATGCTATAAAATATACTTTAGATTTATGTTCATCCATCAACTACTAAAAAAATTGATTAGCCAGCACAGTTTCCATTTCCAACATATCAAATTATCCCTAATCATACTCTCCTGAAATCTACCCTTCCAACCATTGTTCATGCCCCAAGGTGTTTTACAATTACAATGAAAATCCAGGCATAACCCCCAAAAAACAAAATCACAGACAAGATTTAGTACAATAATCTAATTTTTTTAAAAACTTGTACTACTCAGACACCTTCGATGAATTACCCATCTCCAATGACTCTATCTCCATTAACGACTTCATCTCCTTCCTCGGACGCAGACCTTTCTTTTCACACATCTCTACTTTGGCGATGTCTTTGAGATTCTCTATGACCTCCTCGACCTCCATTAGCTCGATGTAGATTTTGAGTGCTTTCCACCCGCACTCTGCGCCTTCTCACCACAGAGCTTTGGTGCATCTTTCTGGCTACCTGATAAAGAGATGATTTAAATCCGCGAGCTTTGGGCCTCCACCATCCATGCCTTCAACCTTAACAAGCCCAACTCTTGATATCGCTTGTTCCAGAATGCCTTCCATATCCTCTAAAAAATATTTGTGAAACAAAGTTTTCATGACTTTCCTCACTACATCCACCGACTCTCCTAAGTCCAGACCCCAAGCCATGACCAACAAATAAATATCCATATTGGTCTTGTATCTGTGCTTTAGTTTTCAAAGCCATTACCCAAAATAAATTGAATTGCTTGCGCCACTTGCACATCCTTGAAGAGAAATAAACCCCACAGTCGCTTCACATACACTTTGCCAACGAAAGGGTCCAACTTCCTCTGTGATGTCAAGGTGAAACTGGCCTCCATTGTTTCTCTGGTTCACTGGCTTCCTGACAACCACCCACCATCGAGCGACTACATGAGATGTGCATCTCAATTTTCCAGCGATCTCCATTAATACCGATTCTGAAACATACGTCTAGTGCCGACAAAAAAACTTCATAAATGCTTCACTTTTTACGGAAACTTCTGTGCCTCCTTTTCTTACTAAACAATGTTTAATTCACCAATGTTTTTTTCTTAATCATTTGAAAATAGGTTTAATTTTCCAATGAATTTTATTTTTTAGTTTGAAATTTTTTAATCACCAACAAAATTATTTTTTTCTAGTTTTGAAATGTGTTTAATTTCGCTTAATCTAAATATTTTATTGGTTTTGAAAATAGGATTTTAATTGTTAATGGAAAATTTTTATGTTTTAAAAAATTTGCATTTCACTAGGATTTTCCACAGACTTCTAACGATTAGAAAAGATTCGCCAATGGACATTATTTTTTTTTCACGAAAAACGAAAAAAATTCGCCACTAAAATTAATATTTTTATTGGGAAGTATACAAGATTCGCTAGGATTTTACACCTTCACCGAGGGGTTTCTTAAATTTTCCCAGGAAAGAAGTATTGGCAACTTCAAATTGATCATGGCTTCATCAACCACATGTTTTGAATGCAGAGCTTTAGAGAATATCTTCATTTTTGCACCACGCTTGGTCTTGAGGATCATATGCAACCAATCCAAAGAAAGATATCCGCCTACCTTTGAAGTGAATTCTCAGGATAGATAGAGGCCGAACATGGGGGGAATGTCTATGATCACAGTATCTTGCGACACTGTGATGCTAGGGCAGGAGAACAGAGTCAAGGGAAGGTTTTTGATGAGATTGACAGTTTTGAATTTATTTCC
>VDFB02166082.1:0-20308 GCA_007258455.2 Sequoia sempervirens | reverse complement strand
AGACTTTGGTAAATAATATATCTAGATAAAGGAATACAAATCTAAAATAGAACTTGTAATAATTCATCTACTCATCAATAATATTTCATACCATTAACAATTTAAAGAATTGGAATTATCAACCAAGCACATATGTAAACATAGCATCCTTAAATGGTTCAATTTTTAAATGAAATGATGAAAGAAAGAATAAGAATACAAAGATTAGTATAAAATTATTTGAAAATAATTGGGGATAAAAAATTTTAATCTAATAGTTGTTAACATAAATGAACTTCAAAATAGGATTATGTAAGTGAAAAAAAAGTTCTATTGCCTTCATTGAACCTAAATTTATCTAGTTAAGATATGTCTAAAATTAAGAATTCACACTAGAATATCAATATTCCATAAGAATCTCATAAAGAGGATAAATTTAATGGAAGATAATATAAAATCCTCCATATGAGGATGAATTTTATCATTACAATATGAGTGAATCATCTCAACTATATAGCCAAGAACATAAAAAAATTATAGATTGGAAAGCAAAATAATCAAACATTTATGATATTCTTATATGAGCAATTTAGATACTACTGTGTTCATTAAACTTTAGATTGCATTAAGCTATAAATTGAATCGCTAAAACTAATTTATTAAGAATCAAATATAATAAATTTTGACTTCATATTGCATGTACTTGTTATAAATATCTCACCAATCCAACCATACATTTTATATATGCTAAAAAATATATAATTGTTATGCCCATAATTTTTCACTATATCTTGACGTGGATCTCCTTCAACTAGATCAATTAAAATTATTTGAATTGGAGGAAAATGGATTTATTATCATTAGAGTTGCTTCGCTGGAACTACTTCATCACCCTATAGATATTATCCACTCTCGAGAATGTAAATATGTTCGAGATAACTAAAAAATAATTTGTATCCCTTATATCCTTTCATCCAATGTAGCCTATCTCTTAATTGAGATCCTCTACCAAAATTAAGTTCAAATCTTCCAAGTTTTATTTCAACGAAAGCAACCACTCATTGTAGAAAAGTTATTAGTAAGTGCTAAAGCCAAAACAAGTTTTTTTTTCTATTTGGATCCACATTTTTTTTCCATTCTAGATCTCTTTCTAGCCATATTCTTATTGTAAGATCATAGCAAGGTAGTGCAATAGATTTAATTGCATCATTCCACAATTGTATCCACTTGCCATCTTGATGAGGTCTAGGAACATCAAACAAAGGGATATTAGGCAAGCAAGGTGATCAATTTGATTGAGGTGGGAAGTGTTGAGCTTGAAGGATAGATTATTAGGTATGAGGAATAAGAAGTTTGAAAAGTTTAAAGAATTGGGAGGTGATATGTGAGATAGGCTTAATAGAATCTACTTAAATAAGGGTGTTTTGTGGAGAGGGGACAATGGAAAGAGAAATAACTAAGTTTTAATCTATCAATACAACTAAGTTTCCCTTAGTTCACCATCTCTTTAGTTGGTCCAAGTGAACTAGTGATCAGTATAAGAATATTTTTTGTCTAAAATGGGATATAAACCCCTCATGGTATTTCTAGTTAGGATGTAGGAATTCAATTATTTTTTAGAGATTTTATGAGAACTAAACCAACTTGTATCTTGGTTTTTTCCACCATATCATATTCACCTCCTTGTAGCCATTTTGTCATAGGGAGGGCATATAAATCCATTCCCACAATTTAACTTGAGATGAGGAGTCATTAGGCATATTACAATAAAGAAAAAATGAATAGGTATTCCTTGCATTAGTAGTAAGCACTAAGCACAATTTTTGTTGGGATCCACTCCTCAATAGATGATAAACTTAGCCAAGTATTGGGAAAGGTGGGTCAACCTTGCATCCTAATATTTTGATTTATTATTTTTTCCCCATATTAGGAAATGAGGCATCTCACTTTGTGTTGGTAGTTATTTTTCATTTGTTGAATGCTTCAAGGGAGGTGTCTAAGATGTTCTAAATGCATATAATATTATTATAGCTTTATAAGATGAAACCCTAGATTATTGTTGAAGATCGTGGCAGCTTCAGGCGAATACCTTCCAGCCCAGTACGCATGAAGATAATAATTAAATATAGTCGTTGTCTATTTAATTTTTATATGCGTCTTAATGAAGAGTCATTCCCTTTGATAAAAGATGCATTTAATAAAGAGATGCAAATTTAATAAAGAGGAACGACTTTGAGGTGGCCGACTTATTAAAATTAGTAAAATAAATAATTCTTTTGAGGCCGACCTGATATGATTTGGAGTGACACGCCTCTTCATATTGTATGTATATTCATTCGATTATTTCATTTTGACTCATTCATTAGCATTCAGTTCATATCACATACATGTGAGTTCAGTCCAAGTACAAAAGGCGAAGTTATTGATTCAGATTAATTTTTGTCAAGTGTGTGTTCTTCAAGGTGGAGCGATATCTCTTGTGATTGTATCTTGTATCAGTGAAATATTGTTTTGTGTTGGTTGTGTTGCATTCTTAGTTGATGCTCATATTCAGCCTTTAGATTGGCTCATTGTAAAAGGACACTCTCCTTATTGAGATTCAATATATAAGTGTTATTTTGTGGCTGGGTTTTTCTCCCTCAAGAGGAGGGTTTCCCAAGGTATCTGTTGTGTTATTGTGTCTGATTTGAATTAATTTTTTTGCATACAATCTGATCATTAAAACTTACAATTATGACATATTCTTATGACATTTAAGAGCATGAATTTAGAATATTTACAGTAAAGTATTGACTAGTCAACATTATGAAAAATCATAAGAAATCTTTTAAGAAATAGCAACTGTGTCAAGGAAAAAGATGTGGAAATTTACAAGAACTTTTTTTTAAAAGAAAAAGTGGGAGACCACTTATAATTTTATTTATATATAATATTTTACATATAGTTGGTTCAGGCAGACATACTGGTGGGTAAGAACCAGCAAGAAAACCCCCAGTGTAGTCCGAGTAACAAATTTTACAAAATATCAAAAAGACCAATGAGGTCCTAGTACAAATGACCAATTATCTGGATATAACATGTTATTAAAAGTATTGTTGAATTACACCTACATATGCACATTCTCTGTCCCGAAAATACGAAAAGAACATCATACCAGATATACCCGCGGACTAATACTAATAAATACAATGGAGATAAGCAAAACCTTTACTAAACATAAGATTGATAAGCTAGGAAGCCACTTTCAAAAAGATGCATATTTTCCACCAACATGCTAAAAGCCATTAACCGAGCTTTCTTTTCTTTCCACTTGTTTACCTTTGTGTTGGAAATCATGCTCAAATGAAGGTTTTGATTTTGTTTTAATATCGTGCATATAACGATGTAACATACCCCATTTTGGATTTGAAGATGGAAGTTGCAAATCATGAATGCAAACATGACTTCAAGAAAGAAAATGGCATGATATTTTTAAATCATCGACTACGGAAACGGCGAAACCCTCGTATTTGTTTAGAACTTGGTAGAGATGCACGAAGAAGTGTCATGCATTGTGGATAATAACATGCCTTGGAATATGTGAACATAGGTCTCTTCTTATGAAAAAAAACCTTCTTTGAATAATTAACATTAGAAATTAATATAATTTGGCGAGCATATTGTATAATCACACTAGAAACCAACAATGGAAGATTGAGAGTCTCAACTAAGAATTCCACCAAGTATAGATAACATTCATACTAGAAGCCAACAACAAAAGACCAAATTTCATAAATAAAGTTCATGTGTTATATATCATGCCTTTGAGGGGTCCACAAGTACCATGAGCCTTTTGAAATCTTTCTCCATCTAAATGCATCCATTCCAAGACCATTGGGAGGTGGGTATACAATATGAACCAAGTATTAATTTCTAATGTTAATTATTGAAAGAAGGTACATAAATTATTCGAGCATCTTAATTCTCATACAGAGTTACATCTTAGTCAATTTCTCTTGATGTATGAGTTCCATATATTTGTAAATTTTTCTTAATATAAAAACATATTTTATTTCATTAAAATTAACCTATGTATTCCATGTTACAAAGGATGCTCTTATTTTAAATTATAAGTATATAATTCAAAATTAATTAGTAATTTTCAAGATAGAGTACACACAATTTCTTTAGTTAAAATAAAATAATATTCTTATTTCCATGTGAGAGTTATGTCGAATGGTAGTTTGATGTCTCAAAAATATTTCTTTCATATATACTAAATTTTATCATTGTACATTATGAGTCTCAATTATATATCCAAGCACATCAAGAATTTATAGAGTGGAAAGAAAAATAATCACATTTATCATATTTTTGTAAAAGTGTCTAAAAAAGACCAAGAGTTTCCCTCAGAAAAGAACCAATTAAGCAATTAAAAAATGGAAAGTGTCTAATTCTCATTGCATATTGACCTTCTTCCCATATAAGATGGAAATGCTAAATGAGTTGGATATAAGAATTTTTAAAACGAAGGCAATAAAAATTCATAACACTAATCCTAAAAGCAACAAGAAAGGTAATGAATAAAATTCCTTTCCTAGTTATTTTGAAAGAAAATAGTGCCGTCTTAAAACCCTTCACACCCTCTAAACGAAGACAAAATAAATAAGCTACTGCCAAATATTTCTTTAGTGTTTACAAGTAAGTGATTTTAATATGATTTGGAGAATAAATAAGATAAATTACTAAACCCAGTTCTTTGTTATAGATGTGAATAGAACAAAATGAAAATAATTTTGAACCTAGTTGACTCATTAAAATGGAAATCTAAGATAAGATTTTAAAGGGGCTTCATTTGAAATATGTACAGTTAGATATGTACCAATACACATATTCTCTAATAGATAGCAAGCATTATTTCTTCCATAAACATTTCTGCTACAACTTACAATTTACACACAGTGATGTGTGCATCCTAGACACTTTGATAACCACACTATTAATGTTTCTATTTTTACTAGGGGATACTCTAATTGAAAAGCATGTAAAGAGGAAGGGTTAGTTAACCTTGATATTAATGCAATGAAAGGTGGGATTATCTTGATGGTATCAAAGTTATCTTAAAGATATATTGAAGGTTTTTCTTCTATGCCTGAACACATTTAGTGAAATATAATGAATATGTGTTATCCTAGAAAAATATGTATAGCATTAAGGATAAAATTTAGACTTTAAGTTGAAAGAAAATGTCAAATATTTAGAATAAAAATGGTTGGGATGGAATACAAGCTTCAAGAATCTCCTTGTAATAATTAATTGCAATAATAAATGATTAAAACTAAACACGAATGGATATGTCACCAGTAATTTTTAGATAAAATGACTAAAATTAGAGCCAAGATATCTTAGTTCAAGTATCATGATAAAGGTATCAAATTCTTATTCAATGTAAACATAGCCGAGTTTGATAGATAAAAATTTGGCCCCATTAATACTAGGGGAGCATTGTCTAATGAGATTAAGTTGACACTATTCAATTTTTAGAAGTTAGAACCCTAACATTTATATGAGGCTTGTAAAATAGAACCTTATTAGGAAGAGTAGGAGAGGAGAAATGAACCCATAATAATTATACTTATACAAATAAAAAGAATAATAATGTTTAACCATTTCAAAATGTTAAATTTGTTTCACTAATATGGTGATCAATAGCTAATTTGTACAAGGAGGCCACAATTTATAGGGAAATGAAGACTACATAAGAGGAGAATTTATAACATTGTAGCTTGGTTGTAGTTGTTTCTTTAGCATTAACTATTTTCTCTTTTTTCTTTTGTTGTTGAATATTTTATTTGATCTCTTAAAACTTATCAATGGTACTTGATCTTTATAATGATTATTCTCTTCTTTTTCAATTATTATCATCTTAGAAGGAATACCATTTAAATTTAGAGCAAGGAGAAATGTATTTTTCTTTTAAAGTATTTAAAATATTATATTTATTTGATGGTTCCTTCTTAACCTCTGCCACTCCTTAGAAAAAAATATCCAACCACTTGAATCTCCTTATATTAATCAATTTACTTCTATGATCTATGTATGTGTTTTTAGTGATTTACTCTTTATCCTTTCAATTTATTCATGATATACTTTAATATAGTTATATGTTCAAGTATATAATAGTTTTTCATAATTGGATATGCCTTAAGAAACTCTTTAAACGTGAAATTATTTGATGAGGGAAGATATAAATTAAGGTTATTCTTTCTTACTTACCTCATGCTCATCCATATTTTTTGTCCATAAATATCTCAAATCAAATTGGATTTTGCAAAGAGGATAGCCATATTTTAAATATTCGCTCTTAGTCAAAGTCATTTATTTCTTTGTACAAATTTAAAATTGATTTATGTAATTTAATTTTTAATAGTTTTAACATGGATATATGAAGAATAGTTTTAAATATATATATAGTAAAGTGGACATATTTTTATATTTTCCTAATTCTAGAAAATTTAATAATACTTTCATTTCTTCTAATCCCAATAGAACTATTCTTCCATTATTACTTCATTCAAACAATCTAGTTTCTTTCCTCTAAATTTATTCTTCGATTCATACATTTAGTTCACCAACCATTTTTGAGAGTAATGTCATAAGACTCCAAAAGACAAAATATGAAGACTTTATCCGTTTCCATTGTATGCACACTAGAAACTTTATATATCATGAATCGCTTGATATAATTTCTGTAACAATGGTGAGCAATGAACTGTTTGATATAATGCCTCAAATAAATTTCCAATAGTGTTTTGACTCGAAAGCATGAGATAGAAATAAAGTGCGTTTTGATAAGGACGCCCAAACAGCCTCCCGTTAATGAACTGGCCGATACAGGGTGCATACAATGGAAAACATCTATTTTATCATACTCCATCAAAAATTACTAAGGAACTGTTTGATATAATGCCTCAAATAAATTTGTTAATGAATTGTTTGATATAGGGTGCATACAATGGAAACACTATTTCTATCATACTCCATCAAAAATTACCATGAACTATTTGATATAATGCCTCAAATAAATTTGTTAATTAACTGTTTGATATAATGCCTCTAATAAATTGGAGGTGCCCTGGTAAAAATGTATGCAAAATGTGGAAGCATAGACAGGGCATGTTAATTTTTTGACAGAGTAGAAATGTATCATAGAAATAGTGTATGTTGAAAACGCTTTAAAAACTTTCAAACAAATGCAGTTTCAATTCAAAAAATTTGAAAATTTTCGCATTTAGGGTTTCAAAATTTAACAAACAAATGCATTTTGAACTCTACAAAATTCGAATTTCACATACCTGGTGCTCGATATGCAAGTTGGGTTGATGAACTTTCGAGAGACGAAGTTGAGTTTGCGTTCGTCGGAGAGATGAAGTCAGTTTGCTCGCCATTTGCAGATCATGGTCTCGGTTCGCCACACGCACAAGCACAGGGAAATCAACTGGTAAAAAGAAAGTGAAAATGACAGTCAGAAATGACAATGTTTTTTTTCTAGTCTTATTTAAGGGGGTTCGGTCGAACCCATGTTCGACCGAACCCATTTAAATAATATTATTTTTATTTAGGGTTTGTGGGTTTGGTCGAACATATAATGAGGTTCAGTCGAACCATTGAGTTCGACCGAACCCATTGAGTTTGGGGAAAAGGAAAAAAATGAAATTTCCTTCCTCATATAATTTGTAAACCACTATTGTGGTTTGACCCCTCAATGAAATTAAACCCTTTTGAAACTATCATGGATGTGTATCTAATGATAGTTAGCATTGCAAAGTCATTCAAAAACAAGACCAAGTGATAATGCACAACAATAAAATGATGCTAGTGTATGATTAGAATAGAAAATGAGCATGCGTTTGTTACTTGTCAGAGATTGCATGGTATATGGTGGCCTTGTAGCTTTTGTGGGATGATTAGGCAAAAGATCCGTCTCTGCTGCTTTGAATATCAACTCAACGATATGCTTACATAATATCAATACAACTGATGAATTTTTAGACAACTTCTAACAAATTAACCTGAAATTCCTTACCATATTATGGCCATATGACTCCATAATTTAAATGTCTTATCAATCATCTTTCATATCCGTTTATAAAACTCTTATGATGGTGAATATGAAAAATCTTTCATATTAGTTTATAAAACTCTTAGTAAGGAAAAACCAATCAAGTTGAATTTGATGTGCAAGTGGTGGTAATAGTGATCAACAAACTGTCGTTTAACTGTCTTTTCTTTCTTTTTTTTCTTTAAAGTTGCGATTGGAATCCTGAATCATTTTATGCTTTTCTCCCCTTTGACATCTCTTGTATTGGCTACTTCCCAATTTTAATCAAGAAAATAGGTGTTTTTTCTTTAAAGTTGGCATATTCAATTTTTTTTGTTTCAATATACATGCAGATTTATATGTAACCATGATTGTTTTGGTATTTTAAGTTCTTGTGGTTTTTGCATCCTTTTTTAATTGGATAATTTGTTGTATTTGTATTTTGTTCTCATCTTACAAAGGCTCTTAAATCAAGTGCAAGGATTTTAGGGCTTTGATCGGTGTATATTGTGAGAGCTTATTTTCCATGGGATTGGTTTCATTGTTTGTTGAATTTGAATGGCTGTGTGTTGTTGTTTGCGGGCCAATCAATCAATTGCTTGTTTTTTTGAAGATATTAATGGTAATTTCTCTAGTTTTAATTATTGTTGTGTGTTTTATCTTAGGGGTCCAGTTTGAGATTAATTGCCTTCCGGTGAAATCCGAGAGTGAAATATGTTTTAATATACTGGGAAAAATTGAGTATTTGTCAGAAGTAGAGTATTTTCTAAAGGCTATCTTTTCAGAAATTGAAGTTTTGATTTGCTGCTCTGCAAATTTGTGTAATTTTTAAGTACATTTTTCTATAAAATGAATGCATATTTTCCTTTAAAATGAATATGCAATAAATTCCATTTCATAATTATTGATGCTTTGTATGAAAAATACCTTTCTTAAATTTTTCTTGGTTGGAATGGATTTACAAAATTCTAATTATTATGCTTTTGGCTTAGATGTATGATTACTTATCATGTTGTAAGGGTAGAGATGTCAAATTTAATGAAATCCAACTGGGAAGTTTTTCCAAATAGAAATTAGATATAATGATTTTGATTATATAATATGATGAATAGAGATTAGTATGTCAAATAGAGATTAGGTAAGTTGATTTTAAACATGTAGAATTCCCTCCATCCATAACACTTGCATATTGACAATATAAGGCTAAATAGAAAAAATAGCTATAGTGATTTTGATAAACTAAAAGAAAAAATAATTCAAATATTTGCATAAACTAAAAGAACAAATAAATAAATAAATAATTAAAAAAAAATTAGAGAATGATAACTCTCGACGTATGTTATATATATTAATATAATATATGTATGCTAGTTTATATATATAATTTTAAAAAACATATTAATAAATATCAATTTTATTATATTTTTATTTGTTTAAATCTATGATTATTTATCATTTAATAATTTTTTAAAAAATATTAATTAATAATTTTTTAAAAATAATTTAAAAATTAAATTAACATACTTATTTTTAAGAAATTTTATATAAAAGAAAGATGAAGGTGTTTATTTTATTTTAATAAAAAATAAATCTAAAATGAAATTTCTCAATAGCTAATTTATTTATACTAGCATATATATATATATTATTTTATCACATACAGCATGCTGAGAGATAAGAAATCACGGTTCCAAAACTGGTCATGGTTGTGGCCAGACAAGCCTAGGGCCATCATTAGCCAGGGTCAGGGCCAGTTGGCCTTGGGCTAGACTGGGGCCGACCAAGAACAGCTAGGCGACTGCCAACAACAGGGCTAGGCCAGTCAGCCTGGGAGATCACGCCCGGGGATCAACACTCAGAGTTGCACTGCGCCATGCTGCCAGAGGGCCCCAGTGATCATGGCTGATCACCAATAACAAGACTAGGTCATGGCCATGGTCAGGTCAGGTCACTTATCACAACCAGAGGCAGAATCACATAATCTGGGACTGGATCAATCACAATTGTGGGTTGAAATGCAAAGCCAGATCAGGGACTAGTGAGCTTCTATTTGTGGACAATGTGGCCAGGCTGCATTGCAGCGGCCATGATCAGATACTGACTCCATGGCTGCCTACCACACGGTTGGGGTTAGTGATAGGTTTTATGGTTAGTGATCATGGTTTAGAATTTCTATTATTAGGATTAGGTTAGAGTTAGATTAGGTAAGTGTTAGTTATAATAGGTTAAATCCATGATAATATGGTTGGTATCACCAAGATATTGTGGTTAAGGTTACAATTAACATTAGTGTTATCATTATGAATATGGCTAGGTTTAGGATTATGTTTAAGATGAGTGGTAGGGTTAGGGTTGAGGTTAGAATATACAAATAGGGTTACCTTATCCTAATTCTATCTCTAACCCTAACCCTAACCCTAATCCTAACACTAACTACAACACTAATCCTAATTCTATTTCTAACCCTAATTGTAACTCTAATCCTAATTTGATATCTTTAACCATAACCTTAGCCATAATTCTTACACTATCTCTAACCCTAAACCTAATCCTAACACAAATCCTGACTAGCCCCATTCTTGCTTCCATCTCAACAAAAACGCTTAACTCCTAATCCTAACTCTTATTTCTAACCCTAAATCCCTAACCTCTTCTAACCTTAATTAAAAACACCCTCCTCGCTTTGGAGCACTGGCAAGGTTCTTTGTATGTCTGATTATGCTTATGATGTGATTGTGAACTTAGTGATTATTTGATCATGAACTGTTTGGTGATGCACATGTTATATCATGATGAGACGATTGTGTCTGAACATGCTTGGACTTTGGAACTTGATTACTTGTGATTGTGATTGATTAAATGATGTGGAAGTTATATGTTGATGTGATGTTCTTTTATTTCGATGTTATCCTTATGGCATGATTTAGAATAACTTAGAAGATATCTGATTAAATGATGTTTTATGCTATTGATCATATCATTGATGTTAGATGCGTTAGTTAGAGATACTGTATTGGTGAAGGGGACGGATTGTATCACTCGCTTGCGAGCGCCCTACAATTCTGAGATTTCCTCTCCACAACGTGTTGATCATAACATACATATATATGTTGCACGTTCGACATGTTCTTTGTTGCAGGTTTGCAGGTACACGACATCGACTCCACCTGGTCTCACAGGTGTGAGCGTGTCCATTTACTAACGGAAATTGATTGGGAAATAGTAGCTAGGTTTTCCGAACCAAGTCGTCACCCTAGTCATAGCGTGTTGTCGAGTTGTCGTCGGGGTCAGTTGTTTTAACTGGGTCAGTTTCCCCTTGAGTGTTTATTTAATTTTAAGTTTAAAGTTTATTAAATGACTTGCGTAGTTTAATTAATGATTAAATGTGTTTAATTGCAAGTTAAAAGTGATTAAATGGCTTTTGAAATTTATAAATGATGATTGTTTTGTCTTATTGAGATGTTGGAAAATTAGTGATTAATTAATTAATTTAATTTAATTAATAAAATAATTTAATTTTGAATTAGATTTATTTTATTGATTAATTAAATTAATAGGGATAAATTAAATCAATCTAGTCATGTTGGCATCATTAGATATTTGGAGTAAATCAAAAAAATTAGAAATATGTTTTATATTTTACTCCTAGAAATAAAGTTGAAAAATAATGTTATTATGAATTGTTGAATTATGAATTGTTGAATTATATTTTGTTAAAAGAAATTTATTTGACCTTGGGGGTGTAAATAGATTTTTATTTTAAAAGGATATTATGCAAATTACACTTGGAAATAGAAATTGTTTTATGATTTTGCAAAAATAAAATATCTTCATTTTTAGCAATAAGTTTGGTGGGTGAGTCCATTTTAGGGCTTTGACAAATTTGGAAGAGGGGCTTGCATAAGGAAATTAGGATTTCTATTTTCAATTTAATTTTGGGAAAAATGGGGATGGCTATGGTTTTTGGCTTGGAATTTTGAAGGAGATGGAGGTTTTTGTTGGAGTTGGATTCAAAGGAAGGATTGAAGAACACCATGGATTGAAAGCTTCAAGTCTTGGAGAAAGCAAAATCAGGTTTTTCTTTAATCTTGCTTGTTCATTTTGAAATAGATTAAACCCTCTTCATGTTTTTTTTAGAGATCTTTGAAAGGTTGATAAATCCAATGAAACCCATGTGTTATTCCTTTGAAAACTTGCAAAATGATTGAGGTTTTGGAAATGAAAACCAGAATTAAAATCAACAATGGGAAAATGAAAATGATAATGGAAAATATATATATATATAGGCATTCATATATATATATACATATACATATATATATATATATATTTATTCTTGAAATTGCTGATAAAAAACCCAAAATTTCTGGGCGGATTGAGAAAATCCGCAGTCGAATTTTATTTATTTAAAGAAAAAATTTATTAAAAAAAAATGAATTATTTGTTGTTGTGAGGGGCCGTTGGGGGTTCACCCCACTGCGCCACCCAAGGGAGGCGCGGTGGAGGAGCCGCGCCCAGCGCGTCCCCCACGCAGCCATCGCCGCAGGGACGGCTATGTGTGAACACAGCCGTCGCCCTTGTTGGGGGTTCGGTTGTGTGTGGACACAACCGTGGCCGACCTAAACCTCATGTACGGCCCGAAAAATAGGGACCCTTTTTATTATTTTGAGTTAAAAATAAACTCAATAAAAATATACATATATAATATTTTATATATTATGTCTTATAATATTAAAATATTTATAAATAATATTTTATATTATATTTCATAATATTAAAATATTAAATATATATGTATATTAATAATGTTATAAAATATATAATATTTTATAATATTAAATATTTGGAAATAATATTTGATATTATATTTTATTATATTAAAATATTAAATTCCATTAATAATGAAATATATGCATTTGGTGAAGATTTTAAATGTATAGTATGCATATTAAAACGAATTATTCAATGAGGGAGAAATAGTTATTTTAAATGGATTTGCCATTTTTGTAAACAATGATATTTGAAAGATTATTTAACCTTATCTTTAATCGAATAAACTTATTTAAATATTAAATTGAATTCCTCAGTGGTGTCCAAGGAACCTTAGATAATTTAACGATAATTGGATAAAGTTGATTTTATACTCAAATATCTTTTCTGAGAAATTTCATTTTGACTAATATGGATAATCAGGAAATCTTCAAAAATAAAAATAATGTTTTAGGATGCACATGTTTAAATGATGTTTAATCTTTAAAATAGGAACTTGTAATGTTCATTCCATTTGTATAGGCAAAATGAAATTGTTGTATGATCCAACGTTTTAATTAAAATATGGATATTGATTAATTATCCTATGTTGAAATATGGATTAAATGATGCAACTTAAATATTATTGATTAAAATATCTTGATCTTGAATATAATAGTGAAACTTAGAAGTAAAGATTAATTTATTTAATCTATATGTCTATATATCACACGATCTAAGTATGGAAGACAATTGAGAAACTTAGGGATAATGAATGACTTAGTTCAATCAGGTGGTTCTAATCATTAATTATGGAACAAAATTGAAGAGCTTAGGATTAACGAATGGTTTATTTAAATCAAAGAATTGTATTTGTCAAATGTGGATTTACTGAAAATTTGATTTTGATTAATTATAGATTGATCAAGTAGAGTTGTGTTATTGGTTTAAATTCTTTAATGTCGACAAGAGGATTTATGTATATACTATTTAGTATGATTGATTGGAGTATAGTGGGTTCAAGAAGAGTTGAGATTAAGACTGATTTATTTGATCTAACCGACTATTTACTTAAAGTTTAACTTAGAGAATACAGTGGTTAAACTTAGAAGTAACTAATGATTTAATGAATCATATGTGATTGAGTTGTTTGACTTATTGCTATAAGAGTAATTTATTTAATCCAAATGTTTTAGAAATCAAGTGGATTTAGTTACAGTATAGGATTGTGAGACGTAGAGTGATTGAGTGGATTAATTCCAGTTCGATGATGTAATTATTTAAATGTCTTGATTTTGGAATAAGGTTGTGAAATTTAGAGTATGTGATCTGTTCTTTGAATATTTCTATGTTGGGAAAAGAAATGAGTTTATTAATTGGATAAATGCAAGTGATGGAAGTTGTGTTTGATTGGATTTAGGAAATCCGAACATTAGCTTACTTAATTGTCTGAAATGTTTTCAGTGTTTAAGTGTTCGTCTTTGATGTTGGTGGGATAGAGTAAATGTTGAAGTCTTCCAGATAGGAGTTCATGTATGGGTATGGGATGGTGGTACGTGAGTCAATTTCGTTGTGTCATGGGAAGGTGTGTATAGTTACACCATGTCGTTTCACCTGGTTTTCATGTACGGGTTTTGTAATATGTGCCTCCTTTGGATGGAGTGGATTATGTGACCTTGTTTGCCTCCAACGTTTGGAGAGGGTGTTGACCTTGTTGCCTCCAGTGTTGGAGAGAGTCTTAACCTTGTGGTTTGTTGTGTTGGAATGAGTTCTTGATTTGTGCCTTCTTGGAAATAGGAGAGGGTAATGTGATTTGTACCTCTTATGAAAGGAGTGGGTTTTTGTAATTGGTTTCCTCCTGTGTTTGGAGTGGGTTTGTACTTTGTTTTCCTCCAATGTAAGGAGTGAGTTCCGTTGTCTTGTACCTCCTGGGATTGGAGGGGTCGTGTTATCTGGTCACCTATTGTGGTTATAGCCATGTGTGTTGTCTTAGGAGAGTGGCTTGTAATGGGCGTCGGCACACAAAGTGGTGCCAGGATAACCCTTTGCTAGTTGGTTAATTCAGTGATAACTAAATTAAACTTTTAGAAGCTTAGGTTGTATCAAACATTAAATAAGATAATTTGTGCCTCGCTCATGGACCCAAGGGGCTTGTTTTAGACTTGGGATGAGACGGGAAGGCCTGGAATGGCAAGATCATCTATCTCGTCTTCATGAGAGGTATTTGGTTCTGCATGAGTAAGCATGGGTGCCAGGAATGCGGTAGAGGCTACCAGGATAACCCGTGGAGTGGGGGCCGGGGCCTAGGAAGATTCCTAGAGGATATCCCTTGACGAACTATGCGATGACACTCTTCCTAAGTTAGCAGTTTGTATTTGATATTTGTGACACTCTTGATCTATTCTATGTTTGGAAGCAATGTAACCTTTGTCAATGTTGTGTGAGTCATATCTAGAGTTGTACGTATGACCATTCAGTCATGTGATGAGGTCTTGTATTTATTTTGTATCAATGTTGTGTGGCTCGTGTCTATTGGTAGATGTTCTTGGGTAGGAATTCCTGGTTACTATCTCCTAGCACGGAGGGAGTGGAACCTTTTGGATTCCATGTGGTCGGGTGGCGTGCATCTTATTCTGTTGGTTCTTTTTCATGTTCGTGTGTTCGTGATTTCCAGTTGGAGAGCTCGTGGGAATCAGTTTCTTCTCACGCCTTGTTCTCTCAGTTCTTATTGTATTTTATTACCCCTCAGTTGTTATCGAGGTGGAATTGTATTATGTAATCATTTTTGTTGGACTTTCCTCATTCGGGGAATGAGTATTGTAATCTTATTGTAAATCATGTTATTGGAATCAAGGGGTATTTCATACTCTTGGATGTAAATTGTATAGTTTTATGAATGGAAAGTATGTTGTCTCAGTTCTTTGAGTAATTAATGTTTCAATTTATATTAATGTTTGTTGTTGTTGGGTTTTAAAGTAATCTTTGTCTCGTGGCCTTAGAGGTTGTTGGCAATGTGTATTCATCTTTCATGTTGTTTGTACTTAACAAAAAAATTGGTGCATTTAAGTAGTGAATTGCAACTTCCTCTAGGGTTGTGTGGCGGGGCATTACATTAACCCTATCTCTAAGCCAACCCTAATCCTTACTCAAACCCTAAACCTAATCCTAATTTTATCCCTAACCCTAATATTGATCTTATCTCTAACCCTAACCCTAACCCTAATCCTAATGCTAACCCAACCCTAATCCTAATTATATCTCTAACCATAACCCTAATCCCAATCCTAACCCTAACCCTAATTAATTTAATGTTGGATCCATCATAACCTTAACCCTAATTAAACCATATTAAATCTATTTGAACCCTAACCCTAATTGTGCCATAACCCTAACTCTAATTGAACTATAGACCTAACTTTGGAAGACATTGCTCCCCTCACACAAACCTCAATCCTAATCCTAATTCTATCTCTAACTCTAACCCTAACTATAATCCTGGACCTATCTCTAACCTAACCCCAACTAATCCTAACCCTAACCCTAATTCTATCTCTAATTGTAACCTAACCCTAGTCTTCACTCTATCTCTAACCAAAACCCTAACCCTAAACCTAATCATAACAAAAACTTCAACCCTAACCCTAATCCTAACACAAAACCTAAACCTAATCCTAATCCTATCTCTAACCTATCTCTAACCCTAAACCTAACCCTAATCCTAATTTGATCTCTAATCTTAACCCTTATACTGATCCTATCTCCAACCCTAACCCTAATCCTAATTTTATCCCTAACCATAACCCTAATCTTGACCCTAACCCTAACCTTAATCATAATGCTAACCCAACCCTAATCCTAATTATATCCCTAACCCTAACACTAATTGCAACACTAATCCTAATTCTATTTCTAACCCTAATTATAACCCTAATTTTATCTTTAACCCTAACCCTAACCCTAATCCTTACACTATCTGTAATCCTAACCCTAACCCTAACCCTAATATTAACACAAACCACAACCCTAATCCTAATTCTATTTTTATCTTTAACCTAAACCTGAACCCTAATCCTAACCCTATTTCTAACCCTAACCCTAACCCTAACCTTAATACTAACCCTAATCCTAATTCTATCTCTAACCATAACCCTAATCCCAATCCTAACCCTAACCCTAATTAATTTAATGTTGGCTCCATCATAACCTAACCCTAACCTTAACCCTAATTAAACTATCTTAAGTGTATTTGAATCCTAACCCTAATTGTGCGATAACCCTAACTCTAATTGAACTCTAGCCCTAACTATGAAAGAAATTTCTCCCCTCACAAAACCCTCTATCCTAATCCTAATTCTATCTCTAACCCTAACCCTAACCCTAATCTTGGCCCTATTTCTTTAAACCTAACCCCAACCCTAATTCTATCTCTAAATGTAACCTAACCCTAATCTTCACTCTATCTCTAACCAAAACCCTAACCCTAAACCTAATCATAACAAAAACCTTAACTCTAAACCTAATTCTATCTCTAACCCTAACACTTATCCTAATCTTTACCCTATCTCTAACCATCACCCTAATCATAACCCTTTTTGTAATGCTAACCCCAACCCTAATCCTAATTTTATCTTTATACCTAACCCTAACCCTAATATTAGCACTAACCCGTACCCTAATCCTAATTTTATTTCTAACCTTGATCCTATTTCTATCTCTAACCCTAATCCTAACCCTATCTATAACCCTAACCCTAAGCCTAATCATAGTCATAATCCTAACATAAATACCAACCCCAATCCTAATCCTAATTTTATCTCTAACCCAACCCTAACACTAATTGCAACACTAATGCTAATTCTATTTCTAACCCTAATTGTAACCCTAATACTAATTTTATCTTTAACCTTAACCTTAACCCTAATCCTTACACTATCCTAAGCCTAAGTGGCAGAATTGACTGCCTTCATACAATAATGGACCACAATCAGAGAAGAGGCTCCAATGGAATCACCAACACCCACCTTGCTATCAAAGGAGGGCATCAATAAAATGGAGAGGATGAAGAATTAGACCAAGTTCACATTGGACTGGTTCAAGAGGGTAATAGACATGGGTGATAAGGGTATCCATTATGTAGTCAAAATACATAATCATTATTTAATCTTATAAAAGGAGGTTGAAAAGGAGGCAGGAACTTGTAAAGATTTCCTTGATCTTTACAAAATCACATACCCCAAACTATAGAGCATTTTGAAGCTATCTACAAAAGTTTGGGAAAAGGAGTTAGCTCTATCAAAAGAGGATCATGAACTACCCAATGCATGGTTATTTAATTGTGAATTCAAAAGAGGGGTCCTAGAAAATTCTTTAATTGAATTAGATGCTATCCATGCCCGTGTTGTCACCCACTTAGTTGAGGCTGATGTCCTCTTAAAATTGGTGACAGGATACAAGATGCCAACCTAAGAATTGGATTGCAAGGCTATAAAGCGTGAATTCCATAAAAGGATGGAATAGGGAGCCGCTAACACTTTTTCAGTGGACTTCATGGATTTTGTTGCATGGGCTTTCTTAGAATCAAAGTAGATGGTTAAAGCAGGGGATACATGTGTTAGATATTATGATGAAATGGTGGAAGAATTCAAAAGGATTGCCTTCAGAATCACCAAATCTAACTTCACAGAGTGGGATAAGCTCCAGGCTATCATAGGGAAGTTTGTCTATTATTCTTCATTGCAAAAAGAAGTTGGAAATCCCATAATAGAAGACAAATACTTATTAAAGCAGCTAAAAGACAAAATTAGCTACAGGATGAAATAGGCTAAAGGACAAAATAGGGAAAAAGACAAAGTAGGGCCTATTTTATAATTGTAAATTTTGTACTCATATTGGGCGATGTGAAAACCCTAAGTCAGAATGAATCTGGGCAATTCATTATGGATTGATCTTGGGCATTCATTCTACTTTTTGAAAACTATAAATAGGGGGATCCTCTCATTTTCAAGGGAGAGATGAGTTGTTGTAAAAGAAATTCTACAACAATATATAATAAAAGCATTTGAAGTTGATGGTTTCTTTGTGTTGCTCTTTATGTGTGCATGATTCAGCCTCCTTGTTCAATTTAGTTCAACTTATTTACTATTTAAGTTCATTTTCAACTTGTTAGTAAATGTTCAACTTTAATGGTGACTGCATGTTACAGTATTTGATGCACTTCCAACTCATACTTTTAGTGATTTATTGATGATAAATTGCTATGTAAAGTTAGTATGAGCTCTTTTACTTGTACTTAAGTTCAACTGTATGTTCATACTAAATAGGTGAATGTTTCAATTTGAAAATCTGCAAAGAACCTTAGAAGATTACACTAGTTTTGTGACACTATAGAGTATTCTTGGTTAAGCAAAACTCGGCTTGGGAAGTCTGTCTACTGTAACATCTCTCATTATTGTTTTTGTTCATAGTTTTAAAGTTAGAATAACTTCTAAACCCTTAAATCCTTTTGCTCTTTCTTTTAAATATGAATTAAACATACAATTGCAACATCGTAGTAATGATAAACATGATGAATGAGATGAGTTTCAACCAACTGTCATAAAATTGTTGCTACTATTTAGTATTTCTAGAACTCTGAAACTTAGCTACAAACCCATAAAATTTGTGCTTTATGAACCATAAAGGCCCCTTGTGATTACCAACAAATCACACATCATCAATTGAGCTATTTATGCACAATCATGACCTGACATCTGAGAGACCTTGGGATATTTTTTGCAACTTATTTGCAAGGAATTATATTTCAAGAGAGACATTCACATGTTTAACAATGTTGAGAAGTGCAAAAACACCCATCAACACATATTTTCTATATGACACTTTACCAAGCACCTTTTTTCAAGGTCATTCAATCCCTTAACATTCCACAGGGCGATCTTCATTGTTGTCCAAGGGAGGCACTAGCTCCCTTGGATTTAAAAAAAAAGGAGATGCTCTTTAAACCTTTCTCCACTGCCTCTTCCTCCCTCTTTTGTTTGTTAGTCTTCCTACCTCTACCCTTCTTTGCTTTCCCCATTGCTTTGACTATTGTTTGGCTTATGCATCTTGGGTCTATTAATCCCAATTCATCCGCTTCCATCATTTTCTTTCCTTCTTCCAGATCATCAAAATCTGATTCCTCCCCTGCAGAAGTCAAGTAAGTGTTTCCAAACCCTTCCTCTGCCTCCAAGATACTTCTATGTTCTTTAGGGCTAACTTCATTTTATGGAAGGTGAGCCATTGAATTGTTGTGTTCAATATTTTCCTCCTTTTGCTTAGTGTCCTTCTTGATAGGTAGCTCCTTGCCCTCATGTTGACTTTGGGTGTTATTTTCTAGCTTATTCCTTTTCACCATTGCTTGGGTGGTCTTTGTTTCCTTAGGCATCCATACCAATTTGATCTTTGTTTTCTTCTTCGGATCTTTCACTTTCTTCTTTTTTCCACAATCTTTCTCATTATGATTTT
>VDFB02166080.1:0-10544 GCA_007258455.2 Sequoia sempervirens | reverse complement strand
TGGCTTGACTATGTTGCACAAATTCTCCTATGCTCCAGCTAGGTCGAGCTCCTGCTTATAAGGAGGTGTCTCGGGCAAGCCGACCCCTTCTTCGCAATGAAAGAATAGTTGTGCAAGTGGATAAATAACTCCCTCAATGTCAGTTGCAATGGGAGGATGGTTGAAATTCTGGAAAGCACCTGGGTCATTTTCCTTCTCCTCTATTCTTTTTACAATATTCCCGGCTATAAAAATAGATCCATCTTCCAGGAACGGGGATGACAGACCCATCTCACTTAATCTGGAGAAAATCTCTCGCATGTCATCCATTGTCTTGTTGATAGTAGCTACATCTACTTTAGTGCATTGGAAGGCAGAGTGGCAATGGATAAATCGCTTTGCGCCTAGGGCGGTAACATCTTAACCTTTTCCAAGATAAACCGTGGAAAAATGCTCAATTGTACTATGAGCCTCCCCTCGGCTCAATTTTATTAATTTCTACATGATGAACTCAAGAGTGAGCTACAAAGCATAGGCAAAAGTTTTAATCTTTCCCAATGAGAAATATACAACTACCTAACCAATGGAACAAGATCCGACTGCGCAAGGGAGGCCAGGAGAGAGCTTTTAAGAGAAGTGATATTCACGTCCTTTAAGTTAATGACCTCGACCAATTCCAAACTTTTCTTTTTTTGGATGCCAGTTGCTCCTCGGAGCTGCTCATTTCTTTATGCCAATTTTCCTCAGCTCAGGAGTGGTTTTCCAAATGCATGTCAAGAGAGGACTTTGTCTCCTGAAGTTCTTTTCCTAATCAGGCCTTTTGGCCCTCAAATTCGGCATATTTCTCCTATAAATTTTGCTCATATTAAGCTCGTTGATGCTCTAAGGCCTCATTCTTTTGTGTCATCCCTTGATCATATTCAATGCGATGCCGCTCCAACTCCTCATTCCTTAGCTACAAATTTTGCTATGCCTCTAGATTTTTAGTACGTAGCTCATTAACCATAGCAGGGTCAATAGTTTGAAATTTTGCAAGCTCCCCCTGAAATCTATTCCTTTCATTATCTGCTAGCAGCGCCCTCTCAGTCAAACGCACAACATCTGCTTCCAGAGATTTCTCCTTTTTCTCCAAAAAACTAGCCTTTTCCCTTATCGATTTAAGTCACTCATCCATTTTCTTCAGCTGGTGACCAATTTTAAGGAAGTCAGAGGTGACTACCGTTGTGTTTCCTCCATAAGCTCAACCTTATCCTATGGTCGGGCCACCTTCATGTCAAACCCTATTGCATACACTTCATGGTCTTCTAGACACATCTCCCCTTGTGGCTTGGTTATCGTCGGGTACAGGGTCGTAAATTTCAACACTTGTTGGGTCTCATCATAGAGAGTTTGTATCTTTGGTTCCGTAGGCTTACTATCCTCCTTGGCCTTATGCTTTTGTGTTCTATTCGTGTGTGCCTCCTTACCAGAGTCAATTTGTGTCATGAATAGGGCCAATGACGAGACTCACCTACCTGCGAAAGGAGCACCAGAAGGTAGGGCATATGGATAGGTAAGTTTGATAGGCCAGGGCGTTTGCTTCTTCTAGAGAGTGACAATTTATGGGGAAAAGGGGGGCACATTCCAAAGCTTGGTTTGAGAACTAGTAGAATGGCTTGCCACTTGTCAAGGTTCAATTGGTGAACGGACAGGAGGACTCATGGGCTGAAACGGTGAAGGAGGTTTCATCATGGAGTCAGCCTGCAGTGAGGGAAGAGGATTTGTAGCAATAGTAGAAGTAGGGGTGTCGGCAGCAGGCACGCCTTTGGAAAGTGAGGCAGCAGGTTCTTCCTCAACCCTTTTCTAGTTTCTGTAATCTTTGGGCCTATCCAGCTACATTGTATTTTCCTTCTTCAGCCTACCTGGTATACCAGACGTAGCATATGATAAATCTTCATAGACATACACAACTTTTGACAACCGTATAGCTCTAAGCAAGTGTTGGTCAGTCTCCTCCTAGACTTGTTGTGATGAACTCTCCAACATTTTTTCCTTAGATGAAAGCTTCTATAGGTTTTGAATTCTTTGTAATTTTTAATCGGCTTTGGATATGCTAAAAAATTCTCTTCACTTGGCTTAGCGTATTTCAAAAGACATTTAAGCATTAAAAGTTTCCTCATGCAATATTTTAGCTATCTTTACTCAAAGTGGTAGAAGAAAGTGATTTTTTTCATTTAATTTGGCATGTACTGCCACCTCTTTGGCTCGTGCGAAGATGGGATATTTGGCAGCTGCAGTGGAAAAAAGGCATAATTGCATTTGGAAACCGTGTGATATGAGGCGATCTCCTTGGAACTTGGGCTGACAATTCACGTTTTAACTCAGCATTCATTTGCGTTGGCAATTAATATCCCAAACAGAATGATTAAGTCAAAGCAATAACTGGCACTTGAAAATATATGAATCTTGCCTTAGGTTTTGGGAAATTCCTATGAGGTGACACAATAGCCTTTGGACCATGCAACTCACTACCGATGAGCACCACCAATTTTAAGCTAATTAATTAGCTCTCATTAACTCTGCTAGCATTGAGCCCTACTTTTACAGACGCAACTGGTCAGGAAATGCGAGTAAACGCAGACTCACTTTTCAAGTTGGCACTTGGTTATCATCACATTTTCTCGAAGCAAATTAGCATGCTTTTCCTCATTTTTTCTATAAATAGGTTTCTAAGTAGTGACAGAATCACACTTAACATTTAAGAAAATTTTAGCAATAGGTCATTGGCTTAGGATTTGGCGTTTATTACTGGCAAGGTTCCTCATAGGCTAGGTTGTACGAAAATTTCAGGAATAGTTAAAAGGCAGTAGTAGTGTGTCGGTAGCATGGACACTCCTATTAGGCTAGTTTCTTATAAGTCGTAGACAACTTTCCTCAGAGAGATTTCAACTAGGCGCTTGAAGAGGATGACCAAAAACAAACACTTCCTGGCTTTGATAGCCATGAAGTGGGTTATGGGTCAGGACTACATCGAGTATGAAGACATATACTGTGTCAATACCGACATTTGCTCGCACTTTGTTGTGTCTATGTTGGATATTGGTATCCCCATGCCTTTGATTCTATATTTAGTTAAGGAAATCTTTCCTAAAAATTTTCCTGAATGGTCTTGGTGAAGTTGTTGCTCATGCTGCGTATGGGCTAGGCCTGCCAACAGCTAGTGACCTTTGGCGCTATATTTAAGAAGAAGCGGTCGTCCCATGGCTGTCGTTTCTCAGTGGATTCCACCTCCAAACACACGACAAACACCAACGGAGGGTTACCCAAGCCTTGCACTTTTTGCTTCGCATCTACAACGTAGTGCCATTCTACAACATTGATTGGTACACTGACTTGAGGAACTTAGTGTTCCCTCCGTCAATGGCGGTTGCTCCAAATGATTCTGCTTCTGCTATTGATGTACCTGTTGATGAAGACACGGTAGACATTGTTGTTAATGCGTCGATTACTGCTGCCCATGCTATTGGATGAAATTTTTCTTTGTCTCCTTGTTTTTTGCTATTAAGAATACACCACTTGTTTCTAATTTTTGTATATAAGCCTGAAAAAAGGCCATACACATAGTATATATGAAAATAATATCATGTATAATCATATACTTTTTGAATTATGACTCTTTTAGCCATTTTCACCATGTAAAAATGAAAGAATATATATAATGGCATATATCTTTATAAAATCCATGGCTCCTCCTTTAGCATATCTGTTGTATGGGTTCCTTTTCATTTAGCATATTTGTTTATTTACTTTGCAAATGGGTGTAATTTTTTATTGTTCCTGCATTGTAATTTTACTGCCCTATTCCACAATGATGGGTTGCTTTCCGCCGAAACACAAATTAATTTCAAAAAAGACCGGCCGACACAAAGGGAAAGAAAAATAAAAGCATTATCTACATATATACAATAGTAAAACCTTGCCACTCAATGGAACAACTTAACATGAATCCTTTTAACCAGAATTCCAAAGGATTCATGTTCCATGCTTTCTAATTCAAAAGCATTATGTTCTTTGCATTTAATGATCTTAAACGGACTTTCCCACAGGCTATCAAACTTTTCATGTTGACCTAGCTTAGCAGCCCTTTCATTAAATTTCAGCACTAGGTCTCTGCACTTTAGGCCTTGGTCGAACGCTTGACCACTTGTTGGCAGTTTTTCATGGCTATTAGGGACTTCTCCCTTTTTTCTTGTACTTCGAATAGTTCGGAAAGTCGAACCTCCATGGCGCCATTTTGTTCTATCTCAAGGGATTTTGATAGTTGAAGGGCTAGAATCTCCATAGATATAGGCAACAGTGTCTCCTTCCCGTATACCAACTCATAAGGCAAAGTCTTAAGGACTTTCTTAGGATTTATTTGGTCTGCCCAAAGTGTCGCTTGTTGCTTGGAGGCTTTTGTGCCATTCTTTCTGGTGCTCTGAACCAATTTTTTTAAGGAGTCGAACTAGGTTCTCATTCGTTGACTCATCTAGGTCGTTTCCCTACGGGTAATAATTCGACGATGTCTTAAGGAATATGCCATTTGTTAGTGTAAAGTGACATACCTTCACACCTAGGAAAGCTCTAGAATTATCAAAAATGATAGTCTTCGGAGGGCTGAACCTTGTCACCAACTCTTTGAGGAAATCCACTATCTCTGCCTTTGTGTTTTTAAGCGAAGCGGCCTCTATCCATCTTGTGAAGTAATTTGTAGCCATCAGAATCCACTTATGTCTGGCGCTAGAAGCAGGATTGATCATCCCAATGAAGTCCAGGCCCCACTGTGCAAATGGTTCGTTTGCCACTATAGGCTTGAGAGGCATTGTGAAATTCTTCCTTCTTCCTGTAAAGAACTAGCATACCTTGCAAGATTTCACCAAGGAGTGCGAGTCGTTGAAGAGTGTGGGCCAATAATAACCTGTACACATGATTTTGATGGCAGTGGTCTTAGCAGAGAAGTGTCTTCCTGCAACACTATTGTGGAAAGTGTCGAGGATTCTCTTCGCTTTCTTTGTCGTAACGCATCGCAAGACCCCTTCCACTAGCACATATCTGCAATTCTATAGCCAATAGTATCTCCTCTTTTGGGAGGAAAGACATGGTGGATACTTTCCTATTTACATAAAGCTCACTCTATTTGTTAGCCAGCAACCCTCGGACCTTGGCTCATTCATTAGAACAAGCTTTGGTTGCTCCTCCTCGACGGGTATCTCCTCGTCATGTGCCATGTATTCGCACAATCCTCTTCCACATACGATTTTAGTGGGTTTGACCTCAATGTCATATTCAAGGATCTTGTTGATCCAATTAGCTCTTTTTTCTATGATTTCTCCCTCCATGATATATTCGCACACACTAGAATGTGCGACATATACCATCACTTCGTTGCAAGAAATTACATGGTGAAATTTTTTATGTCCCTTTACTATTGCAAAGGCTTGTTTTTCGATGAAATTATAATTTTTCTCATATTCCTTTAGGGTCTAGGAATAAAATGCCACTGGATGTTCTCCTTTTCCTTCATCATCCTTTTGAGTTAAGACAATAGCAATACTGGTGATAGGGTAGGGTTGGCTGAGACAATCACTATCCCATGCACTGGGTCACTCCTAAACCCTTTGGTGTTACTCTCCACCTTCTTAACCGATAGGTCCTAAAGCTTGTTAGGCACCCTTGGTTCTCCTGGCCAACCCTACTATCATCTGCATACACCTAACCAAGTCAATCTTGGTGCTTACTCCTCTATTCTCTCCTTGGCCCTTAATCTTCCTAAAGGCCAACTAACTCTCCAAACCTTACCAACTTGTTGTAGGGGCATGTGGTGTCTTCTATAGCTTCAAAACCATCCCTCCATGGTTCTTGATCAGTCACAAGCCTTCAAATCTCCATCGCTTCCCTCAAACCCTAGTCTAGGGTTTAAGAAGGGCTAGTAGCCCTTGAGCCCCAATTAGGCCTCTTAGCCCGAGAAATTAGGCTATAACTCCAATCCTACTGAGGTTCATCACAAACTTCTTTTTGAGACCCTGGTTCAATTGCCAACCTCTCAAGGAATTTTGGGGTTTTGGGCCTTCACAGGCCGTACACAGGCTCAACCCTATTTTTGTGGGAATTAGGGCTTTTTAGGCCTTTTCTTGGACAGTCAGTGATCTGTCTGCCTCCTTCAACCACCAAATGATTTGGTGAAGACTCTGCCTTCCTGCCAGACCTTTTCCAAGACCCCTGCATCCACTACACACCTTGGGTTGCAAATGAATTGATACCCCTGCAACGTTAGGGCTTGGTTTTTGACTGTCTTCCCTAACCGGGCACTGTCAAGCTCGCCTAGGGAAGGTCTTTCACCATGTATCCATGCTTCCTACAATCTCCTAACACTATCCTATATACAAGCATGGAGCTTAGCCTCATTTCCCATGAGCTATACACCTGGTATAGTGGAAAACAAAGGTCTAAGACTCCATGAATAACAGTCTACCAAGCTGATCAGCAAATAAAGAAAACAAAACCTACTAAGAACAATACTATGCAACCGATGAAACAACACCACCAATGACCACACAAAGCTTGTAAGATAGATGCCACACGTTTCACACACTGGTCAAAGCCTGAAATACTCCATTAACACACAAATAAGCACTAAAACCAGAAAATTGCAACAAACTCAATGCTCTTCCATATGAACAGTAAACACAAACTGATACAATGCTTTGTCCAACCCTAAATCTAGTTTGAGGCTCTTCTTTTAAAGGTTCCTAGGTGGTTACATCTTCCCTTGGTCGGACATAACCACCCTATTAGGCCAAAATTGCATAATTGCAACATTTTGGCTTTATTTCCCAAAATCTAGTGATTCCTAATGAAAACCAATTTAGAAACCCATTCACTCCACCATTCACTACTGATCACCCTTCATTCTAACATCTTCTAACATCACTAACTCAAAACAAAAATGGTCAACATGACCTTGAAGTTTAAAAACTCAAAATTGCTTCCTAGGCTTCCAAAATTGCCTAGTGTTTTCCAATGCTCTCTAGGTGCTCCTGCACCATTCTCCCCCTCTCAGCCCAAACACTAGGGAATGGAAGGAGAGACCAATGACAGGTCAATACCAAACTTCTGGAACTGATCTTCTTGTACCCATGTAGCTTTGATTCATGCTTGTTCTTCCACTTGATAAGGTGCTCCATGTACACCTTGTGCCTTGTAGACTTTTGCACTCTAGACTCCAAGATCTTCTCTGCCTGAGGCTTGTCTTGACTAGGTAAGGAGACATTGCTGATGTCCTTGAAGATCTCCTGACTGTTCTGATCCACATCATTGACTGTCCCCTTATACTTGATCAAATCAGCTACATTGAACACTGGTGAGATTCCTAGATCGGTAGGTAACTCCACCTTGTATGCATTCTTGCCATACTTGGCCAATATCTTGCATGGACCCACTCTCTTCATCTGCAACTTGGTTGACATTCCCTTCTGCAACCTTGACTTGTTAAGGTGGACCATAACATAGTCCCTACTTGAAATTGCACATCTTTCCTTGACATATCTGCCTTCTCCTTCACTTTTTGTGTAGCCTCGGTGACTATCTTCTTGACCTGCTCTTGAATCTCTTTCATGGTCTGACTGAAGTATTTCTGCATGTCCACTTCTTTGATCCATAGCTCCAAGATCTCTGAGCTCACATATGCCTCTTGGGTGCATCCCATACACAACTTCAAAAGGACTATTCCCTGTGGTCTGGTTTACACTATCATTATAGGCATACTCAGCTTGTGAGATAACCATATCCCATGTCTGTCCATATTCTTTAGTTAAGCACCTTAGAAGATTACCTAGCACCCTATTAACCACCTTTGTTTGACCATCAGTTTGAGGATGGTAAGGGGATCCAAATGATAGATTTGTACCCAATCTACTCCATAGAGTCTTCCAAAAGTGACTCATGAACTTCACATCCCTGTTCTGAAACAATGCTCAAAGGTAGTCCATGGATCCTTACTACCTCCTTGAAGAAAAGATGAGCTATGTAACTAGCATCATGAGTAGTTTTGCAAGGGATAAAATGACTCATCTTGCTAAATTTGTCCACTACTACATAAACACTGTCAAAACCAATTTTGGTCTTAGGAAGGCCTACCACAAAATCCATGCTCACACACTCCCATGGTCTGTTTGGAATGGGCAGGGGTTGGTACAAACCAACATTACTAGCTCCTCCCTTAGCTTTCATACACACAACACATTGTTCCACAATTTCCTAACATCTCTTGCCAACTTAGGCTAGTAATAGAATCTTTGCGTTCTAAAGTCTTATTTATGCCAAAATTTCCACTAAGACTGCCATTATGCTTTTCCTGAATCAGATTTTCCCTCATTGACCTCTTGGAACACATAACTGATTTCCCTTAAACAATAACCCACTTTGCAAAGTATACTTTGAGTATTGACTATGGAAATGGTTCTCAAAGTTAGAACATACCTTATAGACCTCTGAAAAATTCTTCATCTTCCATATAGATCCTTGAAACTCTCTATGCCAATGCTCTTTGATTCAGATTCTTTGACTGGCCAACAATCTCCGCTTAGTGCATCGTACCACTTTGTTTAGTTGTCCCTTCTTGTGCTTGATGGTGAGCAAAGCTTGGATGTATTCCATCCATTTCAAAATGCCTATTACCTTAATTCTCTCCTAAGTGTTGATAAAGCTAAATGCCTGATTGTCAGTAAAGACTACAAATTCCTTGGGTAGAAGGTAATGCCTCCATTTTCTAAGTGACTGAACCAAAGCATAAAGTTCCAAGTCATAGGTTGAATATTTCTTCTTTGCTTCATTGAGCTTCTCACTAAAGAAGGCTATAGGTTTTCCCTCTTGACTAAGCACACCTCCTACTGCCACTCCACTAGCATCACATTCAACAATGAACAACTTGTCAAAACTAGGTAATAAGAGAATTGGTTGAGTTGCCACCTCTTGTTTTAGTCTTTCAAACCCTTTCTCAGCTTCTTGAGTCCACACAAACTTAGTTTTTATACCACCCTTGATTGTATCTAAGACTGGTGCACATATACCACTAAAATTCCTTATGAATTTCCTATAAAATTGAGCTAATCCATGAAAAATTCTTACCTCTGTCCCTGTGGTTGGTGTAGGCCAGTTTAGGATAGCTTCCACCTTGCTTGGATCCATCTTCAACATACATTATAAAGTCCTTAGATAAGTCTAGATTAACCAGTACCGGAGCTGAGGAAATAACATCCTTAACCTTTTCAAAGGCTTCTCTAGCTTCCTTTGTCCACTTAAATGCTTGGTATTTTTTAAGCATCAGGGTGATTGGCTTAATTATTCCCGCGAAGTCAGAAATAAACTTGCTAACAAAATTTACCTTTCCCAGGAAGGACTAAACGCCTTTCTTGTTAACTAGAAGGGGAAGTTCCTTGATGGCTTTCACCCAGTCAGGGTCAATTGAAAATCCTTCTTTGGACACCACGTGTTCTAATAGCTTGCCTTGTGGCACTCTGAATATGCATTTTTTTCAATTTAGAGAAACCTCGAAATCCTAGCATTTCTAAAAAACCATTTCTAAGTGATCAAAATGATCATCCTTAGACTTAGAAAACACAGTAAAATTATCTAAATAAATTAGGATAATCTTATTGATTAGCTCACTGAAAGCAATGTCCATTGCATGTTGGAATGTTGCCCCTGTATTGGATAAACCAAAAGGCATTTTAGCATATGAGAATGTTCCCCACTTTGTAGTGAATGTAGTCTTGTGTTGATCCTCTTCTTTAACTTGGATCTAATTATAACTGGAGAAGCCATCAAGTAGAGAAAACATTTTCTATCCTGCTACTGTTTGTAGGATTGTCTCCATAAAAGGTAGTGGATAATGATCCTCTAGGGATGCTTTGTTCAGGTCTTAGAAGTCCACACACAAGCGGATATCTCCATTCTTCTTTCAGACCGGGACTAGATTGGATACCCACGTGCTATGCTTGATTGAGAAGACAATTCGTGACTCGATTAGCTTTGTTAGCTCTTGTGCCATTAGTGCTTCAATTTTGGGGTTTATTGGCCTCTGCTTTTGTTAGATTGGTTTTGCACCTTCTGTCAGCTCGATCATGTGTTGGATGATGTCAAGATTATATCCCTTTGGGTCATGATAGGACCAGGCCACTACTCCATATTTCTCATAGAAATTGATGAGCCTTTCTTTATCATGGTGTGGGACATCTTTCCCGACTCAAAGGTTTCTGCCATTTGAGACCCGAAGGTCTATATAGTCGCTTTTGTCTACTACAAACTTTCGTCTATCATTTCTTGCATCATCACAATAAAAAAGGTTTTTGAGAGTAACCAATCATTTCAGAAGCTTGTTAGATTTGAGTTGCATGATTTTTCCTTCATAAGCCTCTACGATCTTTGGTTGGATCTGATCGGCGAACTCCCCTGATTGCTAGATGAATGAAGCAATGTGTTCATCACTTTCAAACACCTATGAACTTTGATCATTATCGGGAACCACTGGTCAAAATATTACCCGTACA